>JARQOC010000005.1:415507851-415521051 GCA_033576535.1 Allobates femoralis | reverse complement strand
GTATATGGTGGCTCAGTGGTTACCATTGTATATGGTGGCCCAGTGGTTAGCACAGTATATAGTGGCTCAGTGGTTAGTGTCGAGCCCAGGCTTTGGGGTACTCAGGTATCAGGCTCCAAGGGGTTAACTGTGTCATGGGGAGTGGTGGCCACGCCTGATCCCATATCCTGGGGGACTTAGTAACATAGTAACATAGTAACATAGTTTTTAAGGTTGAAGGAAGACTTTAAGTCCATCTAGTTCAACCCATAGCCTAACATGTTGATCCAGAGGAAGGCAAAAAAAACCCCATGTGGCAACACTAATCTCCACATTGGGGGAAAAAATTCCTTCCTGACTCCAGATACGGCAATCAGACTAATTCCCTGGATCAACGCCCTATCAAAGAATCTAGTATATATAACTGGTAATGTTATAGTTTTCAAGAAAGGCATCCAGGCCCTTCTTAAATGTTAGTAGTGACTCACTCATTACAACATCATGTGGCAGAGAGTTCCATAGTCTCACTGCTCTTACAGTAAAGAATCCGCGTCTGCGATTATGATTAAACCTTCTTCCCTCCAGACGTAGAGGATGCCCCCTTGTCCCGGTCTCAGGCCTAAGAGTAAAGAGATCATTAGAAAGGTCTCTGTACTGCCCCCTCATATATTTATACATTATTATAAGATCACCCCTAAGCCTTCGTTTTTCCAAGCTAAATAACCCCAAGTTTAATAACCTGTCTTGGTATTGCAGACCCCTTAGTCCTCTAATGACTTTTGTCGCTCTTCTCTGGACCCGCTCTAGTTCAGCTATGTCTTTCTTATACACCGGAGACCAGAATTGTACACAGTATTCTAAGTGTGGTCGCACTAGTGACTTGTATAGAGGTAAAATTATGTTCTCCTCATGAGCATCTATGCCTCTTTTAATACATCCCATTATTTTATTTGCCTTTGCAGCAGCTGCCTGACACTGGCCACTAAATGTGAGTTTGTCATCTACCCATACACCCAGGTCTTTTTCAGTGACAGTTTTGCCCAGTGTTTTACAATTAAGCACATAATTATACCTTTTGTTTCCTCTGCCCAAGTGCATGACTTTACATTTATCCCCATTAAAGCGCATTTGCCATTTAGCAGCCCAAGCTTCTAGTTTACATAAATCCTCCTGTAATATAAAATTGTCCTCCTCTGTATTGATTACCCTGCAGAGTTTAGTGTCATCTGCAAATATTGAGATTCTACTCTGTATGCCCCCTACAAGGTCATTAATAAATATATTAAATAGAAGTGGGCCCAACACTGACCCCTGTGGTACCCCACTGTTAACTGTGACCCATTCTGAGTGTGTTCCATTAATAACCACCCTTTGTTTCCTATCACTAAGCCAGTTCTTAACCCACTTACACATATTTTCCCCTATCCCCATTGCCCTCATTTTATGTATCAACCTTTTGTGTGGCACCGTATCAAAAGCTTTTGAAAAGTCCATATACACCACATCCACTGCATTTCCTTGGTCCAGTCCAGAACTTACTTCTTCATAGAAGCTTATTAGATTAGTTTGACAGGAACGGTCCCTCGTAAAACCATGTTGATAATGGGTCATGAGGTTATTTTTCTTCAGATACTCCAGTATAGCATCTCTTAGAAAACCCTCTAGGATTTTACCCACAGTAGAGGTTAAGCTTACTGGCCTATAATTTCCAAGTTCAGTTTTTGTCCCCTTTTTGAATATTGGCACCACATTTGCTATACGCCAGTCCTGTGGTACAGACCCTGTTATTATGGAATCTTTAAATATTAAAAATAATGGTCTATCTATGACAGTACTTAATTCCTGCAGCACTCTGGGGTGTATCCCATCTGGGCCCGGGGATTTGTCAACTTTAGTGATTTTTAGACGATTCCGTACTTCCTCTTGGGTTAAGCAGGTGACGTTTAATTGAGAATTTTTGTTATCACTGATCATATTGTCTGTCATGGGATTTTCTTGTGTAAATACTGTTGAAAAAAAGTCATTTAGCATATTTGCTTTTTCCTCATCCTCATCCACCATTTCACCCAGACTATTTTTAAAGGGGCCAACACCATCATTTTTTAGTTTCTTACTATTTATGTAGTTAAAAAATATTTTGGGATTCTTTTTACTTTCTCTGGCAATGAGTCTCTCTGTCTCAATCTTTGCTGCCTTGATTTGCTTTTTACAAATGTTATTTAATTTTCTGTATTTATTTAATGCTTCATCACTACCTACTTGCTTTAATTCCCTAAATGCTTTCTTTTTGTCACATATTGCACTTCTTACCGCTTTATTTAGCCATAGTGGTTTCCTCCTATTTCTAGCATGCTTATTCCCATAGGGTATATATTGTGCACAGGTCCTATTCAGGATGCTAATAAACATCTCCCATTTGTGTTGTGTACTTTTATGTCTCAGGACATCGTCCCAGTTTATTGCACTAAGATCATCTCTCAACCGTTGGAAATTTGCCTTCCTGAAGTTTAGTGTCCTTGTGACCCTCTAGTACACGTCTTAGTAAAGGATACTTGAAAGCTTATTAAGTTATGATCACTATTACCCAAGTGACCTCCAACCCGTATATTTGATATGCGGTCTGGCCTGTTGGTTAATATTAGGTCCAGCAGTGCCCCCCTTCTTGTTGGGTCCTGAACCAGTTGTGAAAGGTAATTGTCTCTTATAGTTTTCAAAAACGTATTACCTTTGCTGGAACTGCAGGTTTCTGATCCCCAATGTATTTCAGGGTAGTTGAAGTCCCCCACAATAATGACTTCTCCCTGAGTCGCTGCTTCATCTATTTGCTTTATGAGGATATTCTCCTCCACTTCCATTATTGTTGGAGACTTATAACAAACCCCTATCAGTAATTTATTATTTTTTCCCCCTCCCCTTATCTCCACCCATAGAGACTCTACATTTCCATTAGATTCACCTATATTATCACGCAGGATGGGTTTTAAGGATGATTTTACGTATAAACATACACCTCCTCCTCGCCTATTTGTACGGTCATTTCTGAACAGACAATAGCCCTGTAAATTAACAGCCCAGTCATGGCTCTCGTCCAGCCAAGTCTCCGAAATCCCCACCATGTCATAATTATTTTCCAACAAAATCAATTCTAATTCCTCCATTTTGTTGGTGAGGCTTCTGGCATTAGTGTATATGCACTTTATGCATCTCTCTTTACCTCTATTCCTTCCTACTAGATTGACTGTTCTAACCCCACCCCCCATGCCACCCCCAATTTTATTACTTGTGCCCAGGTTACTGTTTACACTATCTTCCCCTCCTATACAATGAATACCCTCCCCCCCAATCCCTAGTTTAAACACTCCTCCAACCTTCTAGCCATTTTCTCCCCCAGCACAGCTGCACCCTCCCCATTGAGGTGCAGCCCGTCCCTAGCATAGAACCTGTAGCCAACAGAGAAGTCGGCCCAGTTCTCCAGGAACCCAAACCCCTCCTTCCTACACCAATTCCTGAGCCACTTATTTATCTCCCTAATCTCCCGTTGTCTCTCTGGTGTGGCACGTGGTACAGGCAGTATTTCAGAGAATACTACCTTGGAGGTCCTTGCCTTAAGCTTGCAGCCTAATTCCCTGAAATCATCTTTAAGGACCTTCCACCTACCTCTAACTTTGTCATTTGTGCCAATGTGCACTATGACCGCTGGGTCCTCACCAGCCCCTCCCAGTAATCTGTCAACCCGATCAGCGATGTGCCGGACTCGAGCGCCAGGTAGGCAGCACACTGTTCGACGATCCCTGTCTTTGTGACAGATTGCCCTATCTATTCCCCTAATAATTGAGTCCCCCACTAATAGCACCTGTCTGGCCTGCCCTACTCTCCTGTTTTCCCCCTTACTGGAGCAGACACTCCTCTGGCTTTCAGAGGTCATGCCCTGCTGCAGCAGTGCTATCCCTGAACTCACACCCCCCTCATCTGCCAACATAGCAAATTTATTGGGGTGTGCCAGATCAGGGCTAGCCTCCCTGGCACCCTTCCCTCTACCCCGCCTTCTAACTGTCACCCAGCTAGCTACCTCATGGTCCTGAGGCTCCATAGTACCATCCTCCCCCACATCTATCCCATTGAGCAGCTGTTCAGTGAGCAGCAGACTCCTTTCCATATTGTCTATGGATCTCAGCGTTGTCAGTCGTTCATTTAGATCCAGTATCTGGGCTTCCAAATGCACAACGTACTCACATCTCACACAGCAGTATGCACCCTCGGCCGGCTGGTCAAGGAATGCATACATGTGGCAAGATGTACACTGGATGGCATTGCCAATCATGGAGCTCATTTCCTAATGGGGATTGCACCAGACAGAAATGATAAGTAAAAAGAAATGCAAAGTATTAATAAAATACAACCAGCAATTCAGTAAGTCCTCCCTTCCAAACTCCCTGAATCCTAAGTCACTGAATCACAAGTCACACACTTACTTCTGTCGCACTTGCGCTCTGTCACACAAAGCTCGCGGTCACACTCGCTAGAGAATCAGATATAAAGAGTCTTTTTTTTTTCTTTTTTTCCCTTAGCAGCAAATCAGCCTGTATCTCACTGCACTTCCAAAAAGGAAATATTATTTACAGGGGATACTATATAGAGTTTGTCGTGACGCCACCTGTAGTTGGCAAAGTCCCCTACAGGTAGGGCTGGATCTCCGGGGCAGAGTTGTGTGAAGGAGCAGCTTGTAGTGTAGCTGTAGATAGGATAAGGGTGTTGGAGCAGTCTATGAGGGGCACCGGGGACGGAGAGGACTGACACACGCACACTGCAACAGTCTCTTTTACCTTTTACTGGTGGTACGCAAGTAAAGATGTCCAGGGCACTAACAGGTGACCAGGTTGCACAGGGGATCCCCACAGAAAGTGGGTATAAGGCCTCCTCTGTTCTCCTTGTAATTGAAGCCCAGCCTGCATGCAGCCAGACCGGCCTCCTCTCTGTTCCTGACTCTGGTATCTGTCCTCTCCTCCTGTGCGGTCTATGGGTTACCCCCTCTGAACACTGTGGTGGTGCACTGCTGTGTCTGGCTCCCTCTCTTCCACCCACAGGGGGACGGGGTGACTGAAGCCTCCACTGTGTGATGGGGTTCTCTGTGGTCCTGAAGTATCCCACAGGTGTGGATCCCCCGACATTGGGCAAACTTTCACTGGTTCCTCACTCCTTTTACGCTGTCTGCTCCTTGCCTTCTGTCCCCACACAGGCTTGCGGGACGTAGAAGGGCCACTCCGGGTCACTGTCTCGGACCTAACCGCGGCACCGACCACCAGGACGTCTTCTCAGCTCTCCTAGCGTCTGCACACTCTAGCTAACTCCTCCCCCAGCAGCAGTATTTATAGGGGATCTTGCCTTAGGGCAGCAAGTTGGGCTCCCCCTACTGTGCCGGGGTGGAAGATGTTGCATGTTGTAGGTACCTGCTGTGGAAACCCAACTGTGCATTAGAGAAGTCTGTGGCTACCTGTGTGAGCAGGGCGCCACATTAGCACAGTATATGATGGCTCAGTGGTTAGCACAGTATATGGTGGCTCAATAGTTAGCACAGTATACAGTGGCTCAGTGGGTAGTACTGTATATGGTGGCTCAGTGGATAGCACTGTATACGGTGGCTCAGTGGTTAGCACTGTATACAGTGGCTCAGTGGTTAGCACAGTATATGGTGGCTAAGTGGTCAGCACAGTATATGGTGTGTCAGTGGTTAGGACAGTATATGGGGGTCAGTGGTTAACACTGTATGGTAGCTCAGTGGTTAGCACAGTATATGGTGGCTCAGTGGTTAGCACAGTATATGGTGGCTCAGTGAATAGCACTGTATATGGTGAGTCAGTGGTTAGGACTGTATACAGTGGCTCAGTGGTTAGCACTGTATATGGTGGCTCAGTGGTTAGTTGTTAGCTGTCTCCCCCTGTTCTCTGTCCCATCTCCCCCTGTTCTCTGCCCCTGTCTTCCCCTGTTCTCTGCCCATCTCCCCCTCTTCTCTTCCCCTGTGTCCCCCTGTTCTCTGCCCCTCTGTCCTGCTGTCCTTTGCTGCTGTCCTCTGCCACTCTCCTCTGCCCGTGTCCCCCTGTCATCTGCCCCTGTGTCACCCTGTCTTCTGCTCCTGTGTCCCCCTGTCCTCTGCTCCTGTGTCCCCTTGTCCTCTGCTGAAGTGTCCCCCTGTTGTTTGCCCCTGTCCTCTGCCACTGTGTCTCCCTGTCCTCTGCCCCTGTGTCCCTCTGTCCTCTGCCCTTGTGTCTCCCTGTTCTTTGCCCCTGTCCTATGCTTCCTTGTCCCCCTGTTCTCTGCACCTTTATTGCCCTGTCCTCTGGCCCTGTGTCCCCCTGTCCTCTGCCCAGTGTCCCCCTGTCTTCTGCCCCTGTCCTTTATGTCCCTGTCCTGTGTGCTCCTGTGTCCTCCTGTCCTGTGTGCCCCTGTCCTGTGTGCCCCTGTCCTGTGTGCCCCTGTCCTGTGTGCCCGTCCTGTATGCTCCTGTCCTGTGTGCCCCTTAATCCCCTGTCCTGTGTGCACTTGTCCTGTGTGTCCCTGTCCTGTTTGCCCCTGTCCTGTGTGCCTGTCCTGTGTGCCCTTGTCCTATGTGCCCTTTTCCTGTGTGCCCTTGACCTGTGTGCGCTTGTCCTGTGTGCCCTTGTCCTGTATGCCCCTGTCCTGTGTGCCACTGTCCTGTGTACCGCTGATTGGCTGAGCGGCGCGAGATTCAAATCTCCCGCTAAGGGGCAAGCCTCTTTGCTCATTGGTCGCTGTGGTCCACGACCAATCAGCGATGCGCAATTTAATTCACCCGCCGCTTTGCTGATTGGTCGCTATGGTGAGTAGTGACCAATCAGCGAAGCGGCTCGCGTCTTGGCAATAGATTTGAATCCATGCCGCTGATTGGCTGAGCAGCACGGGATTCAAATCTCCTGCCAAGGCGTGAGCTGCTTCGCTGATTGGTCGCCACGATTTAAATCACACACCAAGAGCACTGATTGTTCGCCGCGGTCGGCGGCGACCAATCAGCGCTGTTGGCACATGACGCGCTTTGGCGGTGGATTTGAATCCTGGCCGCCATATCGGAACTTGGGTGTTCCAATATGGCGGCTGGGGCACTTCCGCTGCAAGCAGCCATGAGATGAGCTGGTTCGTGATCTTACGATTACAGCTCATAGGGTTCGGGGAGAGGGAGTGCAGGGTCACTCACCTCTCTCCACGGTGATCGGCCCATCATAATGTAATTGTGATGGGCCGATCACCTTGGTAACCAGAGGCTGCCATGGCAACGAGGTTGCCGTGGTGACATCTGGTAACCTGACCCAAGCCTCAGCGATCATGTGATCTCTTGGACTTGGGTTTGCAGCACTGACAGCTGCACTGTATGGAAGATCATTGCCATACAGTGCAGCATTAATGTGACCTCCCAAAGACTGCAGCAAAAGGACCTTTGATCCTTTGCTGCAGTCTCTGGAGGCAATGGGCCATCGTTGTGAACTACGTCGGAGGGCATGTGTGGGTAATAAAGATGGAGTCCAAATATATGTTTGTTTTTTTGTTTTAATAAAATGATTTTTTCACGGTATGTTGTGTCTTATTTAATATTGACTTAGAGGTTCCTAATGGCCAGGTCTAATATTGGCCCGACATTATGATCCTCGGGCTTAGTGCCAGCTGCCATTACAAAGCTGGTATTAAGCCCGTTATTACCCAGTTTGCCACTAACACCAAGTCAACTGAAAGAGTCTGGGTACATTGCCAGGAAATGGCACTTCTAATGAATATGCCATTTCCTGGGGCTGCTGGCTGCAATTTGCAGCGTGGGGGGCCCAGACCACTTGGGCCTCTCCATGCTGTGGATTCCAGCTCCCAACTGCCTAGTTGTACCTGGCAAGACTAAAAATACGGCGAAGTCAACAGCGTTTTAACTTTTTAAAATGATTTCAAGAAATAATTTAAAAAAAATGGCTTCACTCTATTTCGGTTACCAACCAGGTACAACTAAGCAGATGGGGGTGGGTGGCAGCCTGTAGCTCCCTAGTTATATCTGGATGGAAACTAAAAATATGGCGAAGTCTACATCATTTTAAAAAAAAAATATTTTAAAAATTTAAAATCTGGATGGAAACTAAAAATACGGCGAAGTCTACATCATTTTTTAAAAAAAATATTTTAAGAATTTAAAAAATAAAGGGCTCCACTGTACTAGGCAGTTGGGGTGAGTGGCAACCTGTACCTGCCTGCTGTACCTGTGCTGGTGACCATAAATACAGTGAAACTCATTATCACCAGTGCAAAATCTCCGCTAAATACAAAAATTCTGTGTGAACAGTTCTACGTATTTTCAGAGTATTTAGGAGCTGTCATTGAGTTCTATGGGTTAAAATTGTGGGAAAATACGCTAAAAGAACTGACATGCTGCAGATTTCTCTGCAGTAATATGCACACCATTTCTGCTGCAGAGAAGTCTGCAGCATGGGCACAGCACTTCTGATTTCCCATACACTGTGCAGGGAAGGTGCTGTACTGCAGAATTGTCAAAACTATGCAAAAAACAAAATGGGGAAATCCGCAGCATCCGCGCATAGTCTAAAATTCACATACCAGGTCCCCACTCAATAACGTCACTCCTTCCTATGTGTCTAAAAACTGTTTTCCCACCACATATGGAGTATCTGCTACATATAAGGCCTGTTAGAATTAAAAAATTGAGGCTAAAAGAACATTTTAGTGAAAAAATAAGGACTTTTTCATTTTCACAGCTCAAATTTTTTAAATTCTATGAAGCACCTGGGGGCTCAAGGTGCTCACCACCCATTTAGATAGGTTCCCTGGGGGGGGTCTAGTTTCCAAAATGAGGTTACTTGTGGGGGAGCTCCATTGCTTAGGCACATCAGGGAATTTCCAAATGCAACATGGTGTCCACTAAAGATTTGTTAGGTCCTCATGGCATCGCTCCCCAGCTCACCTCTCCTGGGTCTGCATCCTCTGCTCCTCTACCGATCGGGCATCCGGCATCCAGGCGTGCTGAGTCTTGGAGCCATCGACGGGTCCCCTTCCTGTCTGCTGACCACTGGTCTCACACATCAACACAGTCATGAATCTAATCAGCAGTGCACTAGGTGCTCCCCTCCTGTGAATTTAGGGGCGGGCACGGCTCAACCTGACACTCCCCATGAACAATAGCTGCCTGTCCTCTAGTATATCAGGCCACCTCCACTGCTGGGAGGTACCTGATTATTGAGTTAGTAAGTTTCTGCTTCTCTAGCTGAGGGTGCTGTTCATCTGTTCATTATCTTCACCTACCATAAGAACCTGTCTTATCTCCAGTCCACCCAGAGGCTCAACCCCAGGCAGTTTCGGAGGTCCCTGTTCTTTACCCGTTTCAATTTTGAACTGCACTTCTGGCCTGGCAGTAAAAATGTCAAGGCTGATGCCCTGTCAAGGTCCTTTCAGCTATCGGAAGTGGACAAGGAGTCCTTCCATATCATTAACCCGACCAAGATAATTACTGTGGCTCCCTTATGTATAGCTGGACTTCCACCGGGTAAGACCTTCTTGGCACAGAATAAGAGGAAGATGGTCCTGTCATGGGGACACTCGTCGAGAATTGCTGGCCATGTTTGAGTTAAAAAGTCTCTCTCTTTGAACTCTCATCACTATTGGTGGCCTACATCCACGATTTTGTTGCTTCATGTCCATCTTGTGGTAGAAATAATGTGTCCAGGAAGTTGCTGGCTGGACATCTACTGCCTCTCCCAATTCCTTCGGCTCCTTGGCAACATATAGCCATGGATTTCATTACGGATCTTCCCTGTTCCTCCGGCTGTACGGTCATATGGGTAGTTGTGGATCACTTCTCTAAAATGGCCTGCTTCGTTCCTTTGCCCGGTCTACCATCCACACCTGAGTTGGCTAAGATACGTATCAAACACATCTTCCGGCTCCACGGATTTCCTCGCCATATCGTGTCCGATAGTGGAGTCCAGTTCACTTCCCGGTTCTGGAGGGCGCTGTGCAAGCATATGGACATCACGTTGGACTTCTCCCCTGCCTATCATACTCAGACCAACGGGCAGGTGGAGCGCATTAACCAAGTCCTCACCACCTATCTACGGTACTTCGCCAACGCTCATCATGATAACTGGACCTGTCTCCTCCCTTGGGCGGAATTCTCTTACAACAATCACTCTAGTAAGTCGTCAGCTAAATCTCCTTTTGTCGTGGTATTCGGGCAACATCCTGGTTCGCCTCTTATGATCTCTTCAGCGTCTGGCAACCCGGCAGCTGATGCGTTGTCCTTGGACTTCTCCAAGATCTGGAGAGAGACCAGAGACGCTCTTACACAAGCCTCCAGCAGGATGAAGAGACATGCTGATAAAAGACGTCTGGATTCGCCATCTTTCCTCCTGGGCGATAAAGTGTGGCTTTCTTCCAGATATGTCAGGTTGAAGGTGCCATCCTACAAGTTGGGGCCGCGTTATATCGGTCCCTTCGAAGTCCTGGGATGCATCAACAATATTGACTACAAGCTGAGACTGCCTGCCTCGCTTCGCATCCCTAACTCCTTTCATGTCTTGTTGTTGAAACCAGTGTTGCTTAATCGCTTTCATCCATCCTCTGGCACTGTGCCTCGGCCTCGCAGCTCCAAGAATGTCTATGAAGTCAGTGACATCCTTGCCAAGAAGAAAAGCAGAGGCAAAACCTTCTTACTAATTGACTGGGTTGGCTTTGGTCTTGAGGAGAGGACCTGGGAGCCGCGGGAGAACATTGATGCGCCACGCATTCTGGTGAGGTTCTTAGCATGCCTTCAGAGGAGAGGGCATGAGGGAGGGGGTACTGTTAGGTCCCCTGGCACCGCTCCCCAGCTCACCTCTCCTGGGTCTGCATCCTCTGCTCCTCTACCGATCGGGCATCCGGTGTCCAGGCATGCTGTGTCATGGAGCCATCGCCGGGTCCCCTTCCTTTCTGCTGACCACCGGGCTCACACACCAGAACAGTCATGAATCTAATCAGCGGTGCACTAGGCATGGCCATGCTCCTCCCCTGTGAATTTTGGGTCCGGCACAACTCAACCTGACACTCACCTTGACCAATATCTTTCTGTCCTCCGGTATATCAGGCCACCTCCACTGCTGGGAGGTGCCTGACTATTGAGTTAAGGATCTAAAGGGTTAACAGAAAGTGCTGGGTTTCATAGATCCACCGCGCTGACCTCCAGTGAAGACAAACAGAGTGATGTATAAAACTCTGTTTAATGGGTAATTTGCCTACCGGTTTCGTGATTTCAGTTATCACTTCATCAGGGCCCTGATGAAGTGATAACTGAAATCACGAAACCGGTAGGCAAATTACCCATTAAACAGAGTTTTATACATCACTCTGTTTGTCTTCACTGGAGGTCAGCGCGGTGGATCTATGAAACCCAGCACTTTCTGTTAACCCTTTGGATCCTTACTCTTGCTGGGCACCTGCTGCGACCATAAGAGAGAGCAGAGTTAGTTGGTTGTGACTTGCACAACCAAATCAGGTGAGTCCTTCCACTAAAGGGGGGCACTGAGGTTATTTGTACAAAAGGAAATTACTCTATGTGCGCTCCATTTCCCTTTTTATTGACTATTGAGTTAGTAAGCTTATGCTTCTCAAGCTGTTAGTCAGGCCTTCCTTGTGCTCTCCTCTGGTAGAACCCATTCCAGCTCTCCTGTACCCAGGCTCTGGTGCCTCCTTCCCTATTTGACCTTACCGTAGTATAGGCTAACCCCCCTGGTACTAGCAGCTGTAGTATTAAGACCCCCTGGGCTTGCCCCAGACAATCCCTGTATAGGGGTTGGCTAAACTAGGACCAGCTCACTCAGGGGAGTTTAGTACCACGGCCCAGTGGGTCCTGTCCAGGACACCTTTCCGCTTGAATCGTCAAATGACAATACCTCCCTTCCGAGCGCTGTCGTGTGCCCAAAAGTGGATTATGACCACATATGAGGTATTGGTGTACCCAGGAGAGATTGCCCAACTAATTTTAGAATCCACTTTATCCTGCTGCCTATGTGAAAATAAAAACATTGAGGCTAAAAGAAATTTTTTGTGAAAAAAAAGTACTTCTTCATGTTTACGGATCAATTTGTGAAGCACCTGGGGGTTCAAAGTGCTCACTATGCATCTAGATAAGTTCCTCGGGGGGGTGTAGTTTCCAAAATGGAGTCACTTGTAGGGGAGCCCCAATTTTTAGGCACACAGGGGCTCTCCATACACAACATGATGTCCGCTAATGATTGGAGCTAATTTTCCATTTGCGCTCCTTTCCTTCCGAGCCCTGCCATGCGCCCAAACAGGGGTTTATGACCACATATGAGGTATCGGTGTACTCAGGAGAAATTGCTTAACAAATTTTAGGGTCCATTTGCTCCTGTTTCCCTTGGGAAAATTCAACATTTGAGGGTAAAGCAACATTTTTGTTGGATAAAGTAAAATGTTAATTTTTTTCCTTCCACATTGCCTTAGTTCATGTGAAGCACCTGAAGGGTTAATTCTCTTCATGAATGTGGTTTTAAGTAGTCTAAGGGGTGCAGTTTTTGGAATGGTGTTACCTTTGGGTGTTTTCTGTCACATAGACCACTCAAAGTGACTTCAAATGTGATGTGGTCACTATAAAAATGGCTTTGTAAATTTTGCTAGAAAAATCTGAAATTGCTGATGAATTTTGAACCATTCTAAGTTCCTAACAAAGGAAAATTTTGTTTCCAAAATTGTGCTGATATAAGGTAGACATGTGGGAAATGTTATTTATTAACTATTTTGTGTGACATTACTCTCTGGTTTCACGGAATAAAAATTAAAATCTTGAATATTGCTAAATTTTCAACATTTTTGCCAAATGTTTGATTTTTTCACAGATAAATGCAAAAAATATCATCCTAAATTTACTACTAACATGAAACTCAATATGTCACATAAAAGCAATCTCAGAATCGCTAGGATCCATTGAAGTGTTCCAGAGTTATAACCTCATAAAATGACGCTGGTCAGAATTGCAAAAATTGGTCTGGTCATTAAGCTACAAAGTGACTCGCTCCTTAAGGGGTTAAGAATGCCGTCCACAGGCTGACTTTCACGGGAGAACTAACATGACAAAGGCAGGGGTCATCAGATGACACATGGCTGTCATGACAACTTATCAGCATCCCATAGAAGTGTCAGTTAGGGGATAGAACAGTGCACCCCCCTGCC
>JARQOC010000005.1:415352149-415507751 GCA_033576535.1 Allobates femoralis | reverse complement strand
TTATCTCCTGATGAAGTGCATAGGGTTGCATGAAATGCGTTGAGACTCAATAAAATCTTTTGACTGAAATGGACCAATTTGGACATCTATAATTCTCCTAGCAGCTCGGACCTCTATCCACCCGTTCCTTGTCTACACGTGGTATTTCACACTTGAGTGGCTCGCAGCAGCGTGGTGCTTGTTAGTGGTTGTGTCTTACACAACCTGGCAAGGTGAGTGGCTTGACCATATTTCACCGATATTTTACTGTTGATAAGACACTCTTTGTGCCTGTCTTTCCTTTCATGTGATTATTACATTTTTAACACCTTTTATTAACTTTTATTTCACTTTCGCAGTGAAAATATAGATACACTGTGAAAGTGAATGTACTACTCACTACTCCTAACGAATAATTGCAAGGAAACTCGCGGAGTAGCGAGTAGCCCGAATACTGTACTATTCGGCGAGTAACGAATAGTTACAAGTTTACTCGCTCATCCCTACTTAAGCCCTATTTTCTTTAATATATTGTCTTATGTTAAATCAAAGAATCCAAGAGGCTGTACTTCGTTATTATCATGACTGAAATTTGTAACATAGTAACATAGTAACATAGTTTTTAAGGTTGAAGGAAGACTTTAAGTCCATCTAGTTCAACCCATAGCCTAACATGTTGATCCAGAGGAAGGCAAAAAAAAACCCATGTGGCAACACTAATCTCCACATTGGGGGAAAAAATTCCTTCCTGACTCCAGATACAGCAATCAGACTAATTCCCTGGATCAACGCCCTATCAAAGAATCTAGTATATATAACTGGTAATGTTATAGTTTTCAAGAAAGGCATCCATGCCCTTCTTAAATGTTAGTAGTGACTCACTCATTACAACATCATGTGGCAGAGAGTTCCATAGTCTCACTGCTCTTACAGTAAAGAATCCGCGTCTGTGATTATGATTAAACCTTCTTCCCTCCAGACGTAGAGGATGCCCCCTTGTCCCGGTCTCAGGCCTAAGAGTAAAGAGATCATTAGAAAGGTCTCTGTACTGCCCCCTCATATATTTATACATTATTATAAGATCACCCCTAAGCCTTCGTTTTTCCAAGCTAAATAACCCCAAGTTTAATAACCTGTCTTGGTATTGCAGACCCCTTAGTCCTCTAATGACTTTTGTCGCTCTTCTCTGGACCCGCTCTAGTTCAGCTATGTCTTTCTTATACACCGGAGACCAGAATTGTACACAGTATTCTAAGTGTGGTCGCACTAGTGACTTGTATAGAGGTAAAATTATGTTCTCCTCATGAGCATCTATGCCTCTTTTAATACATCCCATTATTTTATTTGCCTTTGCAGCAGCTGCCTGACACTGGCCACTAAATGTGAGTTTGTCATCTACCCATACACCCAGGTCTTTTTCAGTGACAGTTTTGCCCAGTGTTTTGCAATTAAGCACATAATTATACCTTTTGTTTCCTCTGCCCAAGTGCATGACTTTACATTTATCCCCATTAAAGCGCATTTGCCATTTAGCAGCCCAAGCTTCTAGTTTACATAAATCCTCCTGTAATATAAAATTGTCCTCCTCTGTATTGATTACCCTGCAGAGTTTAGTGTCATCTGCAAATATTGAGATTCTACTCTGTATGCCCCCTACAAGGTCATTAATAAATATATTAAATAGAAGTGGGCCCAACACTGACCCCTGTGGTACCCCACTGTTAACTGTGACCCATTCTGAGTGTGTTCCATTAATAACCACCCTTTGTTTCCTATCACTAAGCCAGTTCTTAACCCACTTACACATATTTTCCCCTATCCCCATTGCCCTCATTTTATGTATCAACCTTTTGTGTGGCACCGTATCAAAAGCTTTTGAAAAGTCCATATACACCACATCCACTGCATTTCCTTGGTCCAGTCCAGAACTTACTTCTTCATAGAAGCTTATTAGATTAGTTTGACAGGAACGGTCCCTCGTAAAACCATGTTGATAATGGGTCATGAGGTTATTTTTCTTCAGATACTCCAGTATAGCATCTCTTAAAAACCCTCTAGGATTTTACCCACAGTAGAGGTTAAGCTTACTGGCCTATAATTTCCAAGTTCAGTTTTTGTCCCCTTTTTGAATATTGGCACCACATTTGCTATACGCCAGTCCTGTGGTACAGACCCTGTTATTATGGAATCTTTAAATATTAAAAATAATGGTCTATCTATGACAGTACTTAATTCCTGCAGCACTCTGGGGTGTATCCCATCTGAGCCCGGGGATTTGTCAATTTTAGTGATTTTTAGACGATTCCGTACTTCCTCTTGGGTTAAGCAGGTGACGTTTAATTGAGAATTTTTGTTATCACTGATCATATTGTCTGTCATGGGATTTTCTTGTGTAAATACTGTTGAAAAAAAGTCATTTAGCATATTTGCTTTTTCCTCATCCTCATCCACCATTTCACCCAGACTATTTTTAAAGGGGCCAACACCATCATTTTTTAGTTTCTTACTATTTATGTATACCAGATCTACCATCAAAATATCTACAAAGGAGCCCTTATTATGTATGTATTTGTCCTTATCTTACCTACGAATTCATTAAAAGATGAGTGTCTTATAAATTGTTATATCTTTTATGTCCTGTGTGCGAGATAGAAATTTACAGTTCTGTTATAATTTACACCACTGTTGTTGTGGAAATTATGGAGAATTTGTCATGCACACCTAAGCTCTGCCCAATTTTTGAAAAGTTGGTGAAACTAGCTGAGTCTGTTGTTAAATAGCCAGTTTTCCAACAAGATGGTGCACCACCACATTATGAGTGTTAGGTCCAAGCATTCCTACATGAACAGTTTCCTGGAAAGAGGATTGGTCGTCATGAGCCAGTTGAACGGCCATCAAGGTCTCCCTATCAGACCCCTTTAGACTTTTATCTTTGGGGTTATCTGAGGTCAATTGTCTATGCTGTGAAGATATGTGATGTGCAGCATCTGATACAACGGATGCTGGAAGGCTGTGCTAGCATTTCTTCTGTGGTGTTGCGATCAGTGTGTCAAAAGTGGGAGAAGAGGGTTGCATTGACAATCCAACACAATGGGCAGCAATTTGAACACATTTTATAAGTGGTCATAAACTTGTAAATAACTCATGAAAGAATAAAGTTATGCTAAAACCAAGCACACCATTGTTTTTTCCTATGAAATTCTCAATATGTTTGATGTGTCACATGACCCTCTTCCCATTGAAAAAATAATGTTGGATCCAAAATGGGCAACTTAAAAATGGCTGCCATGTTCACCACCCACCTGGAAAAGTTTTCCCCCTGCTATATACTAATGTGCCACAAATGGGAAGATGATATCACCAACCATTTCCATTTTAGTAAGGTGTATCCATATAAATGGCCCACTCTGTGTGTATATATACATATATGTATATATATATATATATATATATACATAGTGTTGGCCAAAAGTATTGACACCCCTGCAATTCTGTCAGATAATACTCAGTTTCTTCCTGAAATTGATTGCAATCACACGAATTCTTTGGTATTATTGTCTTCATTTAATTTGTCTTCAATGAAAAAAACACAAAAAGAATTGTCCTAAAGCCAAATTGGATATAATTCCACACCAGACATAAAAAAGGGGGTGGACAAAAGTATTAGCACTGTTAGAAAAATCATGTGATGCTTCTCTAATTTGTGTAATTAACAGCACCTGTAACTTACCTGTGGCACCTAACAGGTGTTGGCAATAACTAAATCACACTTGCAGCCAGTTGACATGGATTAAAGTTGTCTCAACCTCTGTCCTGTGTTCTTGTGTGTACCACATTGAGCATGGAGAAAAGAAAGAAGACCAAAGAACTCTCTGAGGACTTGAGAAACCAAATTGTGAGAAAGCATGAGCAATCTCAAGGCTACAAGTCTATCTCCAAAGACCTGAATGTTCCTGTGTCTACCGTGCACAGTGTCATCAAGAAGTTTAAAGTCCATGGCACTGTGGCTAACTTCCCTAGATGTGGATGGAAAAGAAAAATTGTCAAGAGATTTCAACGCAAGATTGTGCGGATGGTGGATAAAGAACCTCGACTAACATCCAACCAAGTTCAAGCTGCCCGGCAGTCTGAGGGTACAACAGTGTCAACCCGTACTATCCGTCGGCGTCTGAATGAAAAGGGACTGTATGGTAGGAGACCCAGAAAGACCAAACTTCTTACCCCGAGACATAAAAAAGCCAGGCTGGAGTTTGCCAAAACTTACCTGAGAAAACCTAAAACGTTTTGGAAGAATGTTCTCTGGTCAGATGAGACAAAAGTAGAGCTTTTTGGCAGAGGCATCAACATAGAGTTTACAGGAGAAAAAAAGAGGCATTCAAAGAAAAGAACATGGTCCCTACAGTCAAACATGGCGGAGGTTCCCTGATGTTTTGGGGTTGCTTTGCTGCCTCTGGAACTGGACTGCTTGACCATGTGCATGGCATTATGAAGTCTGAAGACTACCAACAAATTTTGCAGCATAATGTAGGGCCCAGTGTGAGAAAGCTGGGTCTCCCTCAGAGGTCATGGGTCTTCCAGCAGGACAATGACCCAAAACACACTTCAAAAAGCACTAGAAATTGGCTTTAGAGAAAGCACTGGAGACTTCTAAGGTGGCCAGCAATGAGTCCAGACCTGAATCCTATAGAACACCTGTGGAGAGATCTAAAAATGGCAGTTTGGAGAAGGCACCCTTCAAATATCAGGGACCTGGAGCAGTTTGCCAAAGAAGAATGGTCTATAATTCCAGCAAAGCATTGTAAGAAACTCATTGATGGTTACTGGAAGTGGTTGATCGCAGTTATATTGGCTAAAGGTTGTGCAACCAAGTATTAGTATTAGGCTGAGGGTGCCAATACTTTTGTCCGGCCTATTTTTGGAGTTTTGTGTGAAATGATCAATGTTTTGCTTTTTGCTTTATTCTCTTTTGTGTTTTTTCATTGAAGACAAATTAAATGAAGACAATAATACCAAAGAATTTGTGATTGCAATCATTTTCAGGAAGAAACTGAGTATTATCTGACAGAATTGCAGGGGTGTCAATACTTTTGGCCAACACTGTATATATATATATGTATATATATATATAACTATATATCTATATGTGTGTATATATATATATATATTTCTATATATAAATAATATATACAGGGTGGGCCATTCATATAGATACATCTATATAAAATGAGAATGGTTGATGTGGCAGTGGCGTAACTAGAGGTTGGCCCTGATTCGAAATTTAGACCTGGCCCTCTCCCCCCCACGCACACGTTGGTAAGATGTGTGGGCCCTGTGTAATGTTCTAAATAATTTAAGGACTCACAGATTGACCCCCCTCCCCCTTCATTATGTATTAATGTCCCTCATCCTGCTTTATATGTTCCTCCTCTTGGAATATGGCCTTTATTGTGGTATATATGTCCCTCATTATGGTTTATATGCTCTCCCTCCTCCCGCACCATAGTCCTTCAATTGTTATAATGCATCCCCACATTCCTCCTTACATTCCAATGTACCCCCATAGTCGTCTATGTATTATATTGCACCTCCATTATCTTCCATATAGTATAATGCAGCCTCATAGTCCTCCATATAGAATAATGCAGCCTCAGATCCCTCCATATCGTATAATGCAGCCTCACAGCCATCCATATAGTATAATGCAGCCTCATATCCCTCTATATAGTATAATGCAGCCTCACATCCCTCCATACAGTATAATGGAGCCTCACATCCCTTCATATAGTATAATGCAGCCTCACATCCCTCCATATAGCATAATGCAGCCTCACATCCCTCCATATAGTATAATGCAACCTCATATTCCTGCATATAGCATAATGCAGATTCATGTCCCTCCATATAGCATAATGCAGACTCACAGCCCTCCATATAGTATAATGGAGCCTCATAGCCCTTCATATAGAATAATGCAGCCTCAAAAATCTCCATATAGTGCAGATTCAAAACTCTCCATGTAGTGCAGCCTTATAGCTCTCCGTATACTGCATCCTTATAGCCCCTCCATATGGTGCAGCGCCTTAGCCCCTCCATATAATGCAGCCTCATAGCCCCTCCATATAGTGCAGCCTCATAGCCCCTCCATATAGTGCAGCCTCATGGCCCCTCCATATAGTGCAGCCTTATGTCCCCTCCATATAGTGCAGCCTCATGGCCTCTCCATATAGTGCAGCCTCATGGCATCTCCATATAGTGAAGCCTCATAGCCTCTCCAATCTCCATATGGTAGAATGTTCCCCCTTTCTCCCCCATAATCCTCCAGCCACCTTGCACTGATTTATAAAAAAAAAAAATAAAGCTGTATTTACCTCTCCCGATTCCCCTGCAGCTCCAGTCTCCTAACAAACAGACTCAAGAGGAGGCGGGAGTGCTGGCAAAGCAGGAAGTGACACCTTCTCCTAGTGTGGAGGAGGCAGCACCACCAGCCTGCTTTATATATGTTCCACGGTAGAACCCAGGCTAGCACCGCCGACTCCCCTCCCTGACACACTGGCCTTAAGCAAGCATGTGTGCTGCCGCACAGTCACATGGATGTGCGTCCTTGGAGATGCACATCCATGTGAAGGGGGCGCCCGGTGCTGGGATCGGCGGTCACAGGGGGCTACGGGCGGCCCGGGCCCCTTCTAGGTCCGGGCCACGTTACACCCATGACCCCTGCGACCGCGATCATTACGCAGCTGGTTGGTGATATGAACTTCCTGTTTGTGGCATATTAGTATATGGCATATATATATATACCGAACAAAGATATAAATGCTTACTCTCATTTTAGATTAGCTCAACTCAAAGACCTAAGACATTTTCTATGTGCATAGGTGGCCCATTGTAAAGTGGCTTTTTATTTTGGCCAGCCTATTGAACACCTGATCAATAATCATGCAGTCTAATCAGCATTTTGATATGCCACACCTGTGAAGGGGATGGATTATCTCAGCAAAAGAGAAATACTCACTAAAGAAGCCCCCCCTTCACATGTCTGTTTAAAAAACACACATATTGCCCAGACCATTTTGGATATCTGTATGGCCATCCCTGTGTCATCCATGTGTGTCATACGTATGTCATCCATGGGAGCTGTGTGTACTTGTGTGACGTCTATGTGACATCCATGTGCATGTACCAGAAAATAATTCATGTCACTGAAATGAATGGTCTTTTATGTGAAAATGTTATGCAAAGATATATAAACGATAAAAAAAATGTCTTCTGTACCACCCTAACCTATGTATTTGCAAATGATAATTCAGAATAAAAAGAAAAATGGAATACAGGAATTTCCATTTTGGCTATATATATACTAATAGTTCTAAAAATATATTCTACCCACCCCTGCTGCTAACTAATGAACTTTTAAAGGATTTCAATTATCATGCATGCCCTGAAGGAAGATATTGTAGTTTAAAGCATTCAGACAATATGGTATTAATTTGACACATAATGCAAGCAAGCATGGGGATTCAAGGTGTGCACAGCAGCAGATTAAGAGTAGCCAGGGCCCCAAGCGATTTAGTCATGATGTATGGTATATGTCGCATGATCCTCTTTTGCCATCTGGTGCACATCTACAGATGCAAAACAAGAAAGACAGTGGGGCACCACACAATTTTTCCCGTACATGCAGCACTACACATAGAATTGCACTATACATAATAAGGAAGGTGTAGGTAATTAATTTTCAAAAATACCTTCATAAGACACTGGGACTGCTGATGAGGATTGAATCAAAAGGCTGAAATTAATTATTTTCAATATCTATATTGACATATTAACCCTTACTGACATCAGATGTACTGGTGCAAGCTTGCATCTTTCCCTGCTCATGTCAGCTTATCTATTCATTATAATTCACCTATGGCTGTGCAAAACGCTAGCCCAGGAGTCGAGTAAAGTACTAAAGAGGATTAGAAAGGAAAGGGAGAAAGTAATATTCAGTGTGAGAATTCTGTCAGGAAGGAGATGACACACATAACATTTTAATTTGCTCACTGTCCTATTAAAAAATAGGTAAAGTATGTCTGTAATTCCCTACTTAAAATATTAGTGCTGCAGTTCATGAGCTCTAACACCAAGACTATTCCTGCTCATCTTAGTTTGCATGGAGCTTTTGAGTCTGCTGACCCTAGATGGTTCGTATTCCATTGCAATTATCTGTTCAGTATTTCATTTGTATGGAAAGCACACTAGAATCTTAACTCTGAAATGAGGGCACATTGGTAGTGTTCAGTAATATTTATTACAAATGTGTTTCTAGAACAATATAAAAACTAGGATACAACTTTATATATTTTGATAGTCTTTAATATTTTCAACCAGTGTCTGGAAGAGTTTTCCAGGTATCAAATCCAGGATTTTTCAAATATACTCTACCAAGATGTAGATCCTTAAAGGGGTTGTCCAGGTTTTGGATAAATGTCTGTCGTAACTCTTTGTGACTACATACTTCAGAATCTTGTTAATGAGCGGTGTGGTAAATGTCACGATTGTCTGGTAATGATAATGTAAGCAGGCAGTCATGGAATTACATATATGAGATTTATATACTTTTAGTCACGTGCCAAAAAGAAATGCTTGTTCTTTCCTAATTGCACTGGCAGAGTATGCGTACATCTAGTCAGTACGTTAGTGGAAGTAGGCAAATCACATACATGCGGGTATGTGACCACCTTCTCACATCAGTAATACCATGGAATCACATACAGTAACTTCAGACTTTCATCCCAAGCATGCACAACCCCTTTGAGTCACTAGACGTTTACTTCATATTTTACACATTTGAAAGTGATTCTTCTAATTCAACAAGATGTTAACTGGCTGGGCACAACAAGCTCACAACTGTTAGCCTGATACATGCAGCAATATTTATTACATGTTTCTATCAGTATGCATATTGTGTTTAAGCATGTAATGATTTACATAGTGCATGCAGACAAATAGGTTTTAACCCCATGTCTGATTGGTTATAGAAGGAAATTTATAGGCATTTTGTCCTCTTCAATGTATCCTTATGTGGCTCGAAATTACATTTCTAGACTTTCTTTAGCGTTAGGAATAATAAGACCTGCCAGTATTTTTTTTTTTACATGTGGTATGAAGCACACATAATCCCTTCACCCCTTTCACCATTTTCCAAAACCAGTTCTCATTTTTGGGATCTGGGGCTGCGATGTTTTTTTTTATTACCTAAATAGTGATGGGCAAACCTGAAATATAAAGTTCAGGATCTGTCCTAAACACCTGTTGTTCGGGCACAAACCCCTAAAACAGAGTTCTCTGAGAAGTCCATGTTACTCTTGGGGTTTGGGTTCAGCTGAGGGGCTGTAAAATAAGCAAAACAGTGATTAAACATCAGCATCATTCTTACCGGGGACTGCACAGTTGTACTTTTGGGCCATTCATTAACTTCCTTATTATTCACTGCACTGGCTCCACCAGCCAATCACAGATGCTCACTCTCTATGGCAGCATCTGTGATTGGCTGGTGTGCCGCTAACCCATTGTGTCTGCGCCTGTGATTAATTGCCATTGGCAATGAACCTGACATCAAAGGGTTGTAAAAATAAATAATTAAAAAAAATGATGTAGGGCTTTGCTGTATTTTGCTAGACAGCTATGTGATGCAAACTCAAGCTGCCTTGCTTTACCTTGGCTGGCAATGAAAAATACTGGGGAGGCCATTATTTTTATTTTATTTGAATAAACCCCATGATGACAGGTTCATTGACAATGACAACCAATCACAGACGCTATCACGATGGATGAGGGGTGCAACAGCCAATCACAGACATAGTCACAGAGAGTGGGCATCTGTGATTGGCTTTTGGAGCCAGTGCAGTGAATAAACTGGAAGTTAATGAGTTGCCTGAAGTACAAGTGCGTGGTCCACGGTAAGTATGACACTGATGTTTAATCAATGTTTTGCTTATTTTTACAGCCCCGATTTCCCCTTGCCACCATCTTATAACTTTAAAATATGGGTTTGATGTTCAGGCTCAAGTTCGGGTCAAGTCCGGTACTGAACCCGGACTTTAAGAAAAAGTCTGTCTGGATATGTTGAACCTGAACATCAACGGGTTCTGCCATCTCTAGTCTTAGGCTGACGTTTTTAACTATACCATTTTGGTGTACATTCAACATTTTGATCCCCTGGTATTGTTTTATTTTCATTGTTGCAGAGGCCACAAAAACATAATTCTGATGTTTTGAGTTTATTCCATTATGCAGTTTACAGTTCGGATTAATTCATTGATATTTTGATATATCTGGCATTTCTGAATGTGATGATACCAATTTTTTTTATCATTATTATTATTATTGTTGTTTTATTTTCAAAGAGGCATTTTGGGGAATGATTTTTTTTCATATTTTCAAAAACTAAAAAAAAACTTTTTAAAATAGTGCATTTTAAATTGCGCTGTTAGAGTTTGACAACGCATATTTAACTAGTTAACAGCAGTAGACAGATCTCTAATCTACTTGCCACTGTTAGATGATATGTTCGCTAATCAGATCAGCCGACATGCATGGGAAAAGATGCAGGCTTAGCACATGAACTCTCATCAATGTATATATATATATACATCATTGTTCGTGAAAGGGTTAAAATTTCTCTTTAGCACTCATGTTTTTTACAACTTTCCTTTACACTGTATTTTCTCATTGCAGATTGAATAAACTCAAGAACTTTATTTAATCGCACAGGAAATGTGTCAGATTCAAGAGAAGATTTCAATTGTCTATCTGCTTTAACTAAACGCCTGCCATATCTAACATCATCTGCCAATGAAGCACAGTAATGTATGTCAGGTGTATCACTGAGAGACAAAAACAGAGAAAACAGATTAATCATCTAGAATTTCAGCTTGCTCAAATATTGTTTCTATTGGATGAGCATATATTTAATGATGGATTTAAGTGTAATAGTAGCTTTTATACCTGTATTCTCAGAAGTTAGAATTACAATGAACAACCTTTTTCTATCGCTTCTAATTCTGTAAGCTCATTTACTTGTTATTTTTACTTTCTAAGACTAAATAAAGCTAATTTCTTCAGCAACTTTTATTATGTTTAGCACAATTGTTACTCTGATTGGAATTTAGTCAAGGAGTATGAATGGAGAGACATAAAATCCCTGCAGCTCCATAGTACAGTATTTGGAACGTAATTGCATGACATTTTGGAACAGTAAGACCCAACACCATTCGAAGGTCATCATATTACAACTTTGTTAAGCTCTGGAATTGTATGGTTGTGTTTAAGATTTCTTATAGTTGTTTTATCTTTTTAACAACAAAAATGTTATGTATAAAATGCAGCTATTTTCCAAAAAGGTTCATTACAATGCATAAGATGTTCTGTATTTGAGTGCTCTGTTTACTATACACAATGTATGTATATTTTTTATTTTTCGGCAACACTTTAAAATGATTTAGTGGGAGAAAAACATCTTGTGATTTAATTTTTTGTAATCCTCTATAATTACACAGCACAGAAGTGACTGCTTTGTTCTGGCAGATTATGGGAACAGGGAAATCATTTTCACATCTCATTCGGATAATGGATGAGCTGTGAAATGAGTTCCATAGAAGATGGGTACCTTGGAGGTTGCTTCGACTGGCGCTCTCGACTTTTCTAAGGAGCTGTAACATTTCAATAGCACAGCTAAAAGTATACTTTAATTTCTTTTTTGAAAGAAGGGGCCAAGAGGTTATTGAACATTTTTAATGCGTACAGTGAACCAACGGCATAGAGCAATACTGAAAATGAATAATTTTCCGAGGCAGACTCAAGCTAAAAAAACTGAGTTGCCTCTTTCGAAATGTTGGGTTTGATCTTGAACCTTCAGTTTGTGGTCCTTATGGTGTCTAAATACAAACTTTTGCTTTTGAAATAAATGTAATATGAATATAAATTCTAACTCTTTCTAAACACTCTCAAGTCTACTTATTATAATGTGCCATGGAGAGACAGAATTGCCTTCTACTCAGTGTGATGTCAAGAGTTGTTTCTTATGGAATCTTGTGGAAAGTCTTGCTTGGACTGCAAAGATACATAATTAAATTAAGAATCTTACCAAGCAAGAAGCTGGTTTTGCTTCATACTGCGATGTGAGTCACACAGAGAATTTGGAAAGTATTATTTTTAGCTCTTCACTAATTGGCATTAATACATTTTTAATACAAATTTATTGGAGAACATATAGGGATATATATGCTTTAAAAAAAAATGTAATGGAGGTATTTTTAAACATTCGGATTGATTTAAAATAAAATGTGTCTTTTCAAATTATAACCCTAATTTTAAAAATCCTAAACAATTAAATTTTACATTTTTTGGAATGTGATATTACAATATTCTAAAAGTATTTTTTTAGCTTATATGTTTCTATTGGAGTTGGGAAAATGTGTTAGAAAGGAGTGAAATTGAACCTGCGTGGGCAAAAATGCTCTTAACCTGCAGATATGGGGTTAACCTACAGGTTGATAGCATTCTAAACTTGCAGGGTGGCTGCACATCTAACCCTGCTTACTGGAGGAAAAGAATCCATGACTGAAACCGAATAGCTGCCAAGAGGATTAAGGTTCATTTCCTCTTGGCAGCACGGTTTAATGCGTAAGCACCAGTAAGGTTCAGAATGCTATTAACCTGCAGATTAACCCAACATCTGCAGTAGGGATGGGCGAATTCCTCGCTACTATTCGGGACTCGCCCGAATAGTAGCGGACTCGGGGGACTCGCTACTCGCCGAGTTTCCTTAGGAATTACTCGGGGGTAGCGAGTCCCTGTAATTTTGCAGTGTATCTATACAGATACACTACAAAAGTACCCTAAAAGTTAATCTAAGGGGTTAAAAACAATAAACATTAATACTCACCTCCTGTACTCCTGTACCGGGACCAGGACCGAAGACCTCCGGCTGTTACAGGACCTCCGAGACCACCGGGAGATGATGGGGAAAAGGACCTTGCAGTTCAGCCAATCAGCATTCGGCTAGCGGTCACATGGGTTTGTCATGTGACCGCAGTGCAGCCGCGTCACAACCCGTGACCGCTAGCCGAATGCTGATTGGCTGAACTGCAAGGTCCTTTTCCCCATCTTCTCCCGGTGATCTCGGAGGTCCTGTAACAGCCAGGTCTTCGGTACCGGTCCCGTTACATAAGGTACAGGAGTACAGGAGGTGAGTATTAATGTTCATTGTTTTTAACCCCTTAGATTCACTTTTAGGGTACTTTTGTAGTGAATCTGTATAGATACACTGCAAAAGTACAGGTTACTACTCGGACTCGCTGGATTCGCAACGAGTACCGAGTCTGGGACCCAGACTCGTTAGAGTCCAGCGAGTCCGAGTATTTCAGGATTCGCCCATCGCTAATCTGCAGTTAATAGCATTTTTTAATGTGACAGAATCCCTTTAAATACTACTTGAATGTTACAAAACTTTGTATTCTCTCCATGAATCCAGCAAAATGGTGGACAGATGGTAGTCATTTTTCTTCATTGCAAAGGGCCAACAAAAGGTGAAAAACTAAAAGAAATCCTATAATTTCCACTCACCTCTTTGGCCACCTCTATTGCTTGCTCTTACTCGTAGGGTCCTTGGTGCTTTTCTTAACATTGCAGCATGCAGAAATTCTGGGCATCTTCATGTTAGGCCAGGACTTCTGTCAGCGATTTAACCCAAGGTGTCTCTGAGTATGTGCAGAGACATAGGCCTTGTTAACACATACCAATGAATTTTTTTAGCCCTTAGAAAAACTGATTAGTTTTTCTAAGGGTGCCAAATAGTGTCCCCTGTGGTTCTGAATGTTTTTGGGAAGTTTTTGGACTTAGTCATCTTTTCATTAAAAACGCATATACGTTAACGCATGCGTTAACGCAGGTGCCTATATGTGCCATGCCTTGACGCATGCGTTTCCCTTATGACCCCATGTTAAAAAAACGCATGCATTTTTTAAACAACCCATGCGTTTTTTTACAGCACCCAAAAAACGCTGCATGTAGTATGTGTGAACAAGGCCATAGTCGCATAAGAAGTTCTCACTTAGCATAAAGATGCTTGGGTTTTCAGTACGTGGTAGTATGAAAAGGCAATGATAAACATATATGGACAGCGAGCAGCTCAGATGAGGGGAGAAGTGAACAAATTTGGCAAATTTAAATCTCATCAAATTCACTCATGTTTAATTGCAATATAACTTTGCATGATGTATAAAGAATCATATACTACAGAATTAGAATCATAGCTGAAAATTATATGTAACCCAAAAAATGTCTTAGGGCCCTTTCACATCAGCGTTTTTCGTAATTCGCGGCAGATGCGGTGAAAAAACCGCATCTGCCGCGTTTGCCGCATAACGGTTCCACTTGCGGCACGGTTGCGGTTTTTTCCATAGGAAGTATAGGGGGACTTGCGGCAGATGCGGCAAGTGCGGTTTTGCACTTGCGGCAGGTGCGGCAGCGAAAAAAAAACGCGGCTGACCGCGGTTTTTTTCGCTGCCGCACCTGCCGCAAGTGCAAAACCGCACTTGCCGCATCTGCCGCAAGTCCCCCTATACTTCCTATGGAAAAAACCGCAACCGTGCCGCAAGTGGAACCGTTATGCGGCAAACGCGGCAGATGCGGTTTTTTCACCGCATCTGCTGCGAATTACGAAAAACGCTGATGTGAAAGCACCCTTAGGTACAGGGGTGAACCTAGCCTTTCTGCTGCCTAAGGCGAACTACAAAACGGTGCTTCACCCGCTAGTAAATTTTTTTAATCAGTAAAAATAAATCTGGTTCATAATCTGGTTCATACAGATTTATATTTATCCTGTAAAAATGAGCAAAATAGTGGACATTTTAGTTTACAGAAACAGAAAAAAAGATGTCCACACCAGAATGTCAGCGCCATCACACGCACATACAAGAACCACACAGAAAAATCCAGAAAAGGATCATTAATGGCAATGACAGTTTGGCACAAGCATATAGACACATAATTACGACTGGCAGAGCTGTGGTCCTGTAGGCAGACACAGTGCTACATCCTTATAGCACAGGAGGCAGCACTGATTGCCAACCTCTGGCACACGCCTACAAAACTCTGGACCGCTGCCTGGCACTAACTTGTCAGACATGTCACCATGCAGCACCATCAACTCACCACAGGTAGCGACCTGCAGTCTGAGCATCAACAAGCCACCACTGCACTAAGCTGGTAAAATGGTGCTTCTCCTCCAACAGATCACGCTTCCTCCCGAATTGTTTAGCCAATCACAAGTGTCACACACAAGGCTGTCTGGAATTAATAACAGGGTCCTTCCTATTGGGTTGAGCAAAGGATATGGGAGCGGGAAGAGGGGAGAGCACCACCGACCAACTGCTACTCAGGAGAAACATGGCTGGATGCCTGTATGTGCCGAGGGGCGACACTGGACCTGGTGTGTAAGCTGTGGCCAATCAGTCCTGCAGCAGAGGGACAAAATATATCCTGCATCATAGAAATCATTGAGCCCCAGAGCAGAAGTTCTAATTGGGCACCCCACAAAAAAGAATATTTGGCTAGGTCACATAGGTACATCTCTCACAACATTTCAGCCTTTACAAAGCAATTTTCCTCCAGCTGAAGCCCCTAGATTCCCCTTTCATTGCCTCTACAAAGTGTGATGCCAACAAAAGTGTCCCACAAACACTGTATGATCCCCCACAGTGCATTCCTCCACACACACAGTATGATGACCCTACTGTACCTCCTTCAACTACCCCAGTACAGTATGATCACCAACTATGACCCCCGCCCTCCCTCCATGTAGTGTAATTGACCTTTGTACAGTATAATGGTCCCCAACACAGTCCTCAAATAACCCTTCATAAAGTATAAAGGTTCCCTTGTAGCCTTCCAAGTATTATCATGCCTTCCACAGAGCACTCCAAATATTTAATGGCTTCCATGTAGTATAATTGGCTCCATATTATATAAGGCATCCCCTATTGTATTCTATATAGTATATTGCACCCCCAAATTTCTCCATATATTGTGCACCCCCATAGTCCTCCATATAATATAATGCACCCTCACAGTCCTCCATATAGAATAATGCACCCCCACAGTCCTCCATATAGTATATTGCACCCCATAGTCCTGTAAATAGCATATTGCACCTCCACAGTTCTCCATATAAAATAATGCACCCCCACAGTCCTCTATATAGTATAACGCACCCCATTGTCCTCCATATAGAATAATGCACCCCACAGTCCTCTATATAGTATAATGAATGCCACAGTCCTCCATATAGAATAATGCACCCCTACAGTCCGTATAGTATATTGCACCTTAAAGCATGATATATATCAAAATACACCTCCACAGTCCTCCATATAATATAATGCACCCACAAACTCCTCCATATGGTATAATGCACCACAAAAGTCCTCCATATTGTATAATGCACCCCAAAAGTCCTCCACATTGAATAATGCACCCCCAGAGTCCTCCATATAGTATAATGCCCCCCCACAGTCATCTATAAAGTATAGTGCACCCCACAGTCCTCTATATAGTGTAATGCACCCCATAGTCCTCCAAATAACATATTGCACCCCACAGATCTCCACATAGAATAATGCATCACCACAGTCTTCCATATAGAATAATACACACTCACAGTCCTCCATATCAAATAATGCACCCCCACAGTTCTCCATGTAGTATAATGCACCCCACAGTCCTCCATATAGCATATTGCACCCCCACAGTCCTCCATATAGAATAATGAACCCCCAAAGTCCTCCATATAGTATAATGCACCACCATAGTCCTCCATATAGCATACTGAACGCCATAGATCTCTATACAGCATATAGCACCCCCATATAGTATATTGCAACCCCATAGTCCTCCATATCTCCATATAGTGTAATGAACCCCCATAGTACTCCATATAGTATAATTCACCCCCATAGTCCTCCATATAGTATAATGCACCCCATAGTCCTCCATATAGTATAATGCAACAGCATAGTCCTCCATACCTCCAAATAGTGTAATGAATCCCCATAGTACTCTATATAGTATAATGCACTCCCATAGCCTCCATATAGTATAATGCACCCCTATAGTCTTCCATATAGCATAATGCATTCCCTATAGCCTTTATTATAGTATAATGCACCCCTTAGTCCTCCATATAGTATAATGGGCCACAATAGTTCTCCATATAGTATAGTGCACCCCCATTGTCCTCCTATATTTTATTGCACATTACATAGTTTCCCATCAGTGTACTTACTGATTAAAAAAACGTAAACACGCACCTCTCTTCTCGCTGCTTCTGTCTCCTCAGCATTTGGTCTGTCGCTCTGCACATCTCAGCACAGTGGGGCTCAGTGATGACATCATTGTGCCCTGCTGTGCTGAGCTGCAGAGGGCGGACAGCAGCAGCTGGGACTCAGGAGAAGAATGCTGTCAGCAGAGACGGCTGGGACTATAGGAGTGGAAGTGGCATCCGCGGAGGGCCACTACTGGTACACACCTTGTATGCACATGGCTCCGCATGCCCCGTACACACATGGCTCTGCTCCGTATACCTCGTACACACGTGGCTCTGCTCCATACGCCTTGTACACACACGGCTCCGCTCCAGACACCTTGTACACACGCGGCTCCACTCCATACACCCCGTAAACACTTGGCTCTGCTCCACATAATCCATATACATGCGGCTTTGCTCCATATGCCTCGTACACACACGGCTCCACTCCGTACACCTCGTACACACACGGCTCCACTCCATACACCTAGTACACTCTCGGATCTGCTTCATATGCCCCGTACACACCATGCTCCTCTCCGTACCCCTAGTACACACTTGGTTCTGCTCCGCATGACCCATACACACGCGGCTCCATTCCGTACACCTCGTACACACTCGGCTGCACTCCATACACCTTGTATACATGTGGCTCCACTCTGTACACCTCATACACACTTGGCTCTGGTCCACATGACCCGTACACACGTGGCTCAGCTCCATACACCTCTTACACACTCAGCTCTGCTCCGTACACCTCATACACTCTCAGCTCTGCTCTGTACACCTCGTACAGCTAGTACACACTCGGCTCTGATCTGCATGCCTCGTAGACATGCTCCTCCGCTCCATACACCTAGTACACTCTCGGCTCTGCTCCGTACACATCGCACACACGCTCCTCCACTCCATAACACTTTGTACACACTTGACTCTGATCCACATGCTGCGTACACATGTGACTCTGCTACATACACCTAGTACATTCTTGGCTCTGCTACATCCACACTGTAAATCCCTCCCAACCCCACACATAAACTTCACCTCATCCAATGCCATGACAACCTGCATGGCGGAGTCCTGCATACACTGAGGAGCTGATCATGTGACCCCTGACTCCTCCACTCCTTTGACATCATCACAGGTCCGGTAAACACAGAGAAGAGTGTGCAGCTCTGCAGGTGGAGAAGAAAACCACCTCACTCTGCCGGGGGTGTCGCAACATGCGGCCGGTGATGAGAGACCGAGGGCGCTGCAGCAGGATGCCCAGTAGTGCCCCCATGCCAGCTGCACCTGGGGCAGATGCCCAGCCAGTACCCTTCTCGATACTCCACTGTAAAGATACCAGGTCGCAGAGGCAGCCAAGACTATAGGAGCGGGACGGCATCTGCAAGGGGATGCGCTACCAGGTGCCCTAGCGGATGCTGTCCCCAGTTCATGTCTCCTCATGGTAGGTGTGCCCCTGCTTAGGGATCTCAAAAATATATATCATATGAAAATTATTAAATATATGTGTTGCATTACAAAAAAGTAAATTATGTCTCAAGAAAATGCTATTTATGAAATTTGTATAGTTTTGCAGTTTCTTTACTATACCTAAATGTATTCTCTTACATAGCTAGTAATATTACCAGAAAGAAAAAAAAAAGAAACACCGCATTGTGGAATATTAGGTACTAAACACTGAATATCAACCTAAAGGCATGGACCAACACCCTAACTTTAGCCTCCAATTCATTAAGACTGTATGATTTCTCACTGGCCTTACTGAGGGGATGTGGACACTCCAGGTCCATGCCTCTTTATAAACTAGGCCACTCTGTGCTTTGTGCCAAAAATGTTACACTACACTGTGTGCAGAATTATTAGGCAAGCTGTATTATAGAGGATTATTTTTATTATTGATCAACAACTATGTTCTCAATCAACCCAAAAGACTCAAATATCAAAGCTTAATATTTTTGGAAGTTGGAGTGTTATTTTTTTAGATTTGGCTATCTTAGGGCCCTTTCACATCAGCGTTTTTTGAAATTCGCGGCAGATGCGGTGAAAAAACCGCATCTGCCGCGATTACCGCATACCGGCTGCACTTGCGGCGCGGTTGCGGTAAACGCCATGCAAAGTATAGGCGTACTTGCGGCAGGTGCGGCAAGTGCGGTTTTGCACTTGCCGCAGGTGCGGCCGCGAAAAAAACCGCAGTCAGCCGCGGTTTCTTTCGCGGCCGCACCTGCCGCAAGTGCAAAACCGCACTTGCCGCACCTGCCGCAAGTACGCCTATACTTTGCATGGCGTTTACCGCAACCGCATTTCAAAAAACGCTGATGTGAAAGGGCCTTTAGGAGGATATCTGTTTGTGCAGGTAACTATTATTGTGCAGAATTATTAGGCAACATAATAAAAACAAAATATATTCCCATCTCACTTGTTTATTTTCACCAGGTAAACCAATATAACTGCACAAAATTTAGAAATAAACATTTCTAACATGCAAAAACAAAACCTCCCCAAAAATAGTGACCAGTTTAGCCACCTTTCTTTATGATGACACTCAACAGCATACAATCCATAGATTCTGTCAGTTGCTTGATCTGTTTACGATCAACATTGCATGCAGCAGTCACCACAGCCTCCCAGACACTGTTCCAAGGGGTGTACTGTTTTCCCTCCATGTAGATCTCACATTTTATGAGGGACCACAGTTTCTCTATGGGGTTCAGATCAGGTGAACAAGGGGGCCATGTCATTATTTTTTCTTTTTTTAGACCTTTTGTGGCCAGCCACACTGTGGAGTAGTTGGATGCATGTGATGGAGCATTGTCCTTCATGAAAATCTTGTTTTTCTTGAACGATACAGACTTAAAGAAGTTGTTTTTCAGAAACTGGCAGTAGGTCTGGGAGTTGAGCTTCACTCCATCCTCAACCCGAAAAGGTCCCACAAGTTCATCTTTGATTATACCAGCCCACACCAGTACTGGAGTGGAGCTCTCTGCCCTTTACTGATCCATCCTCTGCCCCATCCATCTGGCCCATCAAGAGTCACTCATTTCATCAGTCCATAAAACCTTTGAAAAATCAGTCTTAAGATATTTCTTGGCCCAGTCTTGACGTTTTATCTTATGTTTCTTGTTCAAAGGTGGCTGTTTTTCAGCCTATCTTACCTTGGCCATGTCCCTGAGTATGGCACTCCTTGTGCTTTTTGATACACCAGTAACATTGCAGCTCTGAAATATTGTAAAACTGGTGGCAAATGGCATCTTGGTAGCTTGACGCTTGATTTTCCTCACTTCAGGGGCAGTTATTTTGCTCCGTTTTTGCCCAACACACTTCTTGCGACCCTGTTGGCTATTTACCATGAAACGCTAGATTGTTCGGTGATCACGCTTCAAAAGTTTGGCAATTTCAAGACTGCTGTATCCCTCTGCAAGACATCTCACAATTTTGGACTTTACAGAGCCCGTCAAATCTCTCCTCTGACCCATTTTTCCAAAGGAAAGGAAGTTGCCTAATAATTAAGCACACCTTATATAGGGTGTTGATGTCATTAGACCACACCCCTCCTCATTAAAGAGTTGGTCATCACCTGATTTACTTAATTGGTAGTTGGTAGTGATGAGCGAACATGCTCGCCACTACTCGGTACTCGCACGAGTATCACTGTACTCGGGCGACTCGCCGAGCACCGAGTAATCTCGCGATACTCGTGCTGTGCTCGTGGTCGTCATCTCTCCATGTTGGCGCTCTTTTGAGAGCCAGCCCACGTGCAGGGATTGGCTGACAGACCACTGCAATGCCACAGTCCTGTTAGTTGTGACATAGCAGTGATTGGCCGCCCTGCACAGCGTCACCGAGCCTTTATAACTCCCGGCGCGCTGTGCTCGGCACACAGCCATCCAGACAGTGAGTGTAGGGAGAGTGTCTGCTGCTGATTAGGGACAGATTTGCGGCCCTCATAGGTAGATCCGGATCAGGGCTGCAAACTGCTGCTGACCACAACAGTCCTTCTCAGGACTAATGTAGGAGGACATAGGCAGGGTGATCCAGATCGGAGTCCAAGATTTCCAGTGACCAGAACAGTCCTTCTCAGGACTAATGTAGGAGGATATAGGCAGGGTGATACAGATTGGAATCCAAGCTTTTCAGTGACCATTAGAGTCACCACACTCTTGTACTTAGTACCTTAATACAGGTTAGGGACTAAAATCCTCTTCAAACCATTACAGTCAACAGACAGGTGTACATACTACCTTAATACAGGTTAGGGAACTAAAATCCTAACTCTTGTCATCAAAACAGTCATCAGACAGGTGTACGTACTACCTTAATACAGGTTAGGGACTAAAATCCTCTCTTCAAACCATTACAGTCACCAGACAGGTGTACGTACTACCTTAATACAGGTTAGGGAACTAAAATCCTAACTCTTGTCATCAGAACAGTCACCAGACAGGTGTACGTACTACCTTAATACAGGTTAGGGACTAAAATCCTCTCTTCAAACCATTACAGTCACCAGACAGGTGTACGTACTACCTTAATACAGGTTAGGGACTAAAATCCTCTCTTCAAACCATTACAGTCACCAGACAGGTGTACGTACTACCTTAATACAGGTTAGGGACTAAAATCCTCTCTTCAAACCATTACAGTCACCAGACAGGTGTACGTTCTACCTTAATACAGGTTAGGGAACTAAAATCCTAACTCTTGTCATCAAAACAGTCACCAGACAGGTGTACGTACTACCTTAATACAGGTTAGGGACTAAAATCCTCTCTTCAAACCATTACAGTCACCAGACAGGTGTACGTACTACCTTAATACAGGTTAGGGACTAAAATCCTCTCTTCAAACCATTACAGTCACCAGACAGGTGTACGTACTACCTTAATACAGGTTAGGGACTAAAATCCTCTCTTCAACAGACACCAGACAGGTGTATGTCATACCTTTAAAGAGGTTAGGGAACTAAAATCCTAACTCTTGTCATCTCAACAGTCACCACACTGTTGTACGTCATACCTTTAAAGAGGTTAGGGAACTAAAATCCTAACTCTTGTCATCTCAACAGTCACCACACTGTTGTACGTCATACACTTTATACAGGTTAGGGAACTAAAATCCTAACTCTTGTCATCTCAACAGACACCAGACAGGTGTACGTCATACCTTTAAAGAGGTTAGGGAACTAAAATCCTAACTCTTGTCATCTCAACAGTCACCACACTGTTGTACGTCATACCTTTAAAGAGGTTAGGAAACTAAAATCCTAACTCTTGTCATCTCAACAGTCACCACACTGTTGTACGTCATACGTTCATACAGGTTAGGGAACTAAAATCCTAACTCTTGTCATCTCAACAGTCACCACACTGTTGTACGTCATACGTTCATACAGGTTAGGGAACTAAAATCCTAACTCTTGTCATCTCAACAGTCACCACACTGTTGTACGTCATACGTTCATACAGGTTAGGGAACTAAAATCCTAACTCTTGTCATCTCAACAGTCACCACACTGTTGTACGTCATACCGTTTTATACAGGTTTGGGAACTAAAATCCTAACTCTTGTCATCTCAACAGTCCACACTGTGTACGTCATACTGTTAGGTTAGGGAACTAATCTAACTTTGTCTCATACACGGACTAGTTTATACAGGTTAGGGAACTAAAATCCTAACTCTTGTCATCTCAACAGTCACCACACTGTTGTACGTCATACCCTTTATACAGGTTAGGGAACTAAAATCCTAACTCTTGTTCATCTCAACAGACACCAGACAGGTGTACGTCATACCTTTAAAGAGGTTAGGGAACTAAAATCCTAACTCTTGTCATCTCAACAGTCACCACACTGTTGTACGTCATACCTTTATAAAGGTTTAGGGAACTAAAATCCTAACTCTTGTCATCTCAACAGTCCACACACTGTTGTACGTCATACCCTTTATACAGGTTAGGGAACTAAAATCCTAACTCTTGTCATCTCAACAGTCACCACACTGTTGTACGTCATACTTTATACAGGTTTAGGGAACTAAAATCCTAACTCTTGTCATCTCAACAGTCACCACATGTTGTACGTCATACGTTTATACAGGTTAGGGAACTAAAATCCTAACTCTTGTCATCTCAACAGTCACCACACTGTTGTACGTCATACGTTTATACAGGTTAGGGAACTAAAATCCTAACTCTTGTCATCTCAACAGTCACCACACTGTTGTACGTCATACGTTATAACAGGTTAGGGAACTAAAATCCTAACTCTTGTCATCTCAACAGTCACCACACTGTTGTACGTCATACGTTTATACAGGTTAGGGAACTAAAATCCTAACTCTTGTCATCTCAACAGTCACCACACTGTTGTACGTCATACGTTATACAGGTTAGGGAACTAAAATCCTAACTCTTGTCATCTCAACAGTCACCACACTGTTGTACGTCATACCTTTATACAGGTTTGGGAACTAAAATCCTAACTCTTGTCATCTCAACAGTCACCACACTGTAGTACGTCATACGTTTATACAGGTTAGGGAACTAAAATCCTAACTCTTGTCATCTCAACAGTCACCACACTGTTGTACGTCATACTTTATACAGGTTAGGGAACTAAAATCCTAACTCTTGTCATCTCAACAGCACACCAGTGTAGTCATACGTTATAAGGTTAGGGAACTAAAATCCTAACTCTTGTCATCTCAACAGTCACCACACTGTGTACGTCATACGTTTAAGGTTAGGAACTAAAATCCTAACTCTTGTCATCTCAACAGTCACCACACTGTTGTACGTCATACCCTTTATACAGGTTAGGGAACTAAAATCCTAACTCTTGTCATCTCAACAGACACCAACAGGTGTACGTCATACCTTTAAAGGTTAGGGAACTAAAATCCTAATCTCTTGTCATCTCAACAGTCACCACACTGTTGTACGTCATACCTTTAAAAGGTTAGGGAACTAAAATCCTAACTCTTGTCATCTCAACAGTCACCACACTGTTGTACGTCATACTTTAACAGGTTAGGGAACTAAAATCCTAACTCTTGTCATCTCAACAGTCACCACACTGTTGTACGTCATACGTTCATACAGGTTAGGGAACTAAATCCTAACTCTTGTCATCTCAACAGTCACCACACTGTTGTACGTCATACGTTCATACAGGTTAGGGAACTAAAATCCTAACTCTTGTCATCTCAACAGTCACCACACTGTTGTACGTCATACTTTTATACAGGTTAGGGAACTAAAATCCTAACTCTTGTCATCTCAACAGTCACCACACTGTGTACGTCATACTTTATACAGGTTAGGGAACTAAAATCCTAACTCTTGTCATCTCAACAGTCACCACACTGTTGTACGTCATACTTTTATACAGGTTAGGGAACTAAAATCCTAACTCTTGTCATCTCAACAGTCACCACACTGTTGTACGTCATACGTTCATACAGGTTAGGGAACTAAAATCCTAACTCTTGTCATCTCAACAGTCACCACACTGTTGTACGTCATACGTTTATACAGGTTAGGGAACTAAAATCCTAACTCTTGTCATCTCAACAGTCACCACACTGTTGTACGTCATACCGTTTATACAGGTTAGGGAACTAAAATCCTAACTCTTGTCATCTCAACAGTCACCACATGTTGTACGTCATACCTTTAAAGGGTTAGGGAACTAAAATCCTAACTCTTGTCATCTCAACAGTCACCACACTGTTGTACGTCATACCTTTAAAAAGGTTAGGGAACTAAAATCCTAACTCTTGTCATCTCAACAGTCCCACACTGTTGTACGTCATACCTTTAACAGGTTAGGGAACTAAAATCCTAACTCTTGTCATCTCAACAGTCACCACACTGGTTGTACGTCATACTTCATACAGGTTAGGGAACTAAAATCCTAACTCTTGTCATCTCAACAGTCACCACACTGTTGTACGTCATACGTTTATACAGGTTAGGGAACTAAAATCCTAACTCTTGTCATCTCAACAGTCACCACACTGTTGTACGTCATACGTTCTATACAGGTTAGGGAACTAAAATCCTAACTCTTGTCATCTCAACAGTCACCACACTGTTGTACGTCATACCGTTTCATACAGGTTAGGGAACTAAAATCCTAAACTCTTGTCATCTCAACAGTCACCACACTGTTGTACGTCATACGTTTATACAGGTTAGGGAACTAAAATCCTAACTCTTGTCATCTCAACAGTCACCACACTGTGTACGTCATACCCTTTATACAGGTTTAGGGAACTAAAATCCTAACTCTTGTCATCTCAACAGTCACCACACTGTAGTACGTCATACGTTTATACAGGTTAGGGAACTAAAATCCTAACTCTTGTCATCTCAACAGTCACCACACTGTTGTACGTCATACCCTTTATACAGGTTAAGAACTAAAATCCTAACTCTTGTCATCTCAACAGTCACCACACTGTAGTACGTCATACGTTTATACAGGTTAGGGAACTAAAATCCTAACTCTTGTCATCTCAACAGTCACCACACTGGTTGTACGTCATACGTTCATAAAGGTTAGGGAACTAAAATCCTAACTCTTGTCATCTCAACAGTCACCACACTGTTGTACGTCATACGTTCATACAGGTTAGGGAACTAAAATCCTAACTCTTGTCATCTCAACAGTCACCACACTGTAGTACGTCATACGTTTATACAGGTTAGGGAACTAAAATCCTAACTCTTGTCATCTCAACAGTCACCACACTGTTGTACGCCCCCCCCCCCCCCCCCCCCCCCCCCCCCCCCCCCCCCCCCCCCCCCCCCCCCCCCCCCCCCCCCCCCCCCCCCCCCCCCCCCCCCCCCCCCCCCCCCCCCCCCCCCCCCCCCCCCCCCCCCCCCCCCCCCCCCCCCCCCCCCCCCCCCCCCCCCCCCCCCCCCCCCCCCCCCCCCCCCCCCCCCCCCCCCCCCCCCCCCCCCCCCCCCCCCCTAAAATCCTAACTCTTGTCATCTCAACAGACACCAGACAGTGTTACGTCATACCTTTAAGAGGTTAGGAACTAAAATCCTAACTCTTGTCATCTCAACAGCACCACTGTTGTACGTCATACCTTTAAAGAGGTTAGGGAACTAAAATCCTAACTCTTGTCATCTCAACAGTCACCACACTGTTGTACGTCATACTTCATACAGGTTAGGGAACTAAAATCCTAACTCTTGTCATCTCAACAGTCACCACACTGTAGTACGTCATACCCTTTATACAGGTTAGGGAACTAAAATCCTAACTCTTGTCATCTCAACAGACACCAGACAGGTGTATGTCATACCTTTAAAGAGGTTAGGGAACTAAAATCCTAACTCTTGTCATCTCAACAGTCACCACACTGTAGTACGTCATACCCTTATACAGGTTAGGGAACTAAAATCCTAACTCTTGTCATCTCAACAGCACCAACAGTGTACGTCATACCTTTACAGGTTAGGGAACTAAAATCCTAACTCTTGTCATCTCAACAGTCACCACACTGTTGTACGTCATACGTTCATACAGGTTAGGGAACTAAAATCCTAACTCTTGTCATCTCAACAGTCACCACACTGTTGTACGTCATACGTTCATACAGGTTAGGGAACTAAAATCCTAACTCTTGTCATCTCAACAGTCACCACACTGTTGTACGTCATACGTTCATACAGGTTAGGGAACTAAAATCCTAACTCTTGTCATCTCAACAGTCACCACACTGTTGTACGTCATACGTTCATACAGGTTAGGGAACTAAAATCCTAACTCTTGTCATCTCAACAGTCACCACACTGTTGTACGTCATACCCTTTATACAGGTTAGGGAACTAAAATCCTAACTCTTGTCATCTCAACAGTCACCACACTGTTGTACGTCATACGTTTAACAGGTTAGGGAACTAAAATCCTAACTCTTGTCATCTCAACAGTCACCACACTGTTGTACGTCATACGTTCATACAGGTTAGGGAACTAAAATCCTAACTCTTGTCATCTCAACAGTCACCACACTGTTGTACGTCATACGTTATACAGGTTAGGGAACTAAAATCCTAACTCTTGTCATCTCAACAGTCACCACACTGTTGTACGTCATACGTTCATACAGGTTAGGGAACTAAAATCCTAACTCTTGTCATCTCAACAGTCACCACACTGTTGTACGTCATACGTTTATACAGGTTAGGGAACTAAAATCCTAACTCTTGTCATCTCAACAGTCACCACACTGTTGTACGTCATACGTTTATACAGGTTAGGGAACTAAAATCCTAACTCTTGTCATCTCAACAGTCACCACACTGTTGTACGTCATACCTTTATACAGGTTAGGGAACTAAAATCCTAACTCTTGTCATCTCAACAGTCACCACACTGTTGTACGTCATACCCTTTATACAGGTTTGGGAACTAAAATCCTAACTCTTGTCATCTCAACAGTCACCACACTGTTGTACGTCATACGTTTATACAGGTTAGGGAACTAAAATCCTAACTCTTGTCATCTCAACAGACACCACACATGTTGTACGTCATACCTTTATACAGGGTTAGGGAACTAAAATCCTAACTCTTGTCATCTCAACAGTCACCACACTGTTGTACGTCATACGTTCATACAGGTTAGGGAACTAAAATCCTAACTCTTGTCATCTCAACAGTCACCACACTGTTGTACGTCATACCTTTATACAGGTTAGGGAACTAAAATCCTAACTCTTGTCATCTCAACAGATCACCACACTGTTGTACGTCATACCTTTAAAGAGGTTAGGGAACTAAAATCCTAACTCTTGTCATCTCAACAGTCACCACACTGTTGTACGTCATACCCTTTATACAGGTTAGGGAACTAAAATCCTAACTCTTGTCATCTCAACAGACACCAGACAGTGTACGTCATACCTTTAAAGAGGTTAGGGAACTAAAATCCTAACTCTTGTCATCTCAACAGTCACCACACTGTTGTACGTCATACGTTCATACAGGTTAGGGAACTAAAATCCAACTCTTGTCATCTCAACAGTCACCACACTGTTGTACGTCATACGTTTATACAGTTTAGGGAACTAAAATCCTAACTCTTGTCATCTCAACAGTCACCACACTGTTGTACTCATACGTTCATACAGGTTAGGGAACTAAAATCCTAACTCTTGTCATCTCAACAGTCACCACACTGTTGTACGTCATACCCTTTATACAGGTTAGGGAACTAAAATCCTAACTCTTGTCATCTCAACAGTCACCACACTGTTGTACGTCATACGTTCATACAGGTTAGGGAACTAAAATCCTAACTCTTGTCATCTCAACAGTCACCACACTGTTGTACGTCATACTTTATACAGGTTAGGAACTAAAATCCTAACTCTTGTCATCTCAACAGTCACCACACTGTTGTACGTCATACGTTTATACAGGTTAGGGAACTAAAATCCTAACTCTTGTCATCTCAACAGTCACCACACTGTTGTACGTCATACGTTCATACAGGTTAGGGAACTAAAATCCTAACTCTTGTCATCTCAACAGTCACCACACTGTTGTACGTCATACGTTCATACAGGTTAGGGAACTAAAATCCTAACTCTTGTCATCTCAACAGTCACCACACTGTTGTACGTCATACCCTTTATACAGGTTAGGGAACTAAAATCCTAACTCTTGTCATCTCAACAGACACCAGACAGTTGTACGTCATACTTTAAACAGGTTAGGGAACTAAAATCCTAACTCTTGTCATCTCAACAGTCACCACACTGTTGTACGTCATACGTTTATACAGGTTAGGGAACTAAAATCCTAACTCTTGTCATCTCAACAGTCACCACACATGGTTGTACGTCATACCTTTAAAGGTTAGGGAACTAAAATCCTAACTCTTGTCATCTCAACAGTCACCACACTGTTGTACGTCATACCTTTATACAGGTTAGGGAACTAAAATCCTAACTCTTGTCATCTCAACAGTCACCACACTGTTGTACGTCATACCTTTATACAGGTTAGGGAACTAAAATCCTAACTCTTGTCATCTCAACAGTCACCAGACAGGTGTACGTACTACCTTAATACAGGTTAGGGACTAAAATCCTCTCCTGTGACTGTTTCGCTGTATACAAGCGAAATGCGCAAGGGTGTTGGCAAGGAACAAGGAGGTGAACGTGGATTGTGGTGAAGGCAGAGGCAAGGTCGTGTGCAAGCACTAATTTCGCAACAAGAAAGTGGCACATCTACTCGCTCACACGTCCTGTCCCAAATTGTTGGGGCCCGCTGCAGTACACCGCTCTTGAACCAATACCAGTGTCAACAGCTTGTTACTTGGATAGCGGCTAATGCTTCAAGTCTGATTGGCACCTCCACAAACACCCTGTCTTCCACACGGTCAAGTGTCAGTAACTGTGATACTGCACCGCACATTTCCCAACCTGATCCTCCTTCCTACCAACAGGCTGAGTACACATCCACGCACATTAGTGATCCCACACTTGGACACTCGGAAGTCCAGAAGTGTGTACCCATGGGTCAGTGGAGGTACATGGCAAATTCCCATTACAAAATTTAAATTCAGTTGTCATTTGTTGGTGGTGTGGTGAAGTCTGGCCCAATCCAACCCTTGTTCATCTTGATCTGAGTCAGCCTGTCAGCATTTTCAGTTGAGAGGCGAGTGCGTATATCAGTAATGATTCCACCTGCGGCACTGAAAACACGCTCTGACAAAACGCTAGCGGCAGTGCAGGCCAGGACTTCCAAGGCGTAGAGAGCCAATTCATGCCACGTGTCCAGCTTGGAGACCCAATAATTGTAAGGCACAGAGGAATCTCGCAGTACAGTTGTTCGATCGGCAAGGTACTCCTTCAGCATCTGGCCAAACTTAGCATTTCTTGTGGCACTACCCCGCACCTCAGGGGCTGTGGCACATGAGGGGCTGAGAAAACTGTCCCACCTCGTAAAGACTGTTCCCCTACCTGTGGCGGATTGGACTTGTGCCCCTCTCGGCCGTACGCCTTGGTTATCCACCAATTCCTGACCTATGCCGCTAGCGTTTTGTGAGGGGAATGATTTGCCTACTTCCGTGACTATGGCCTTCTGGAACTGCTGCATTTTGGCTGACCTCTCCGCCTCATGAATGACAGACATAAAGTTCTCCTTGTAGCGTGGGTCTAACAGTGTTGCCAACCAGTACAGATTGTCGGCCAAGATGTTCTGAACGTGAGGGTCACGAGCCAGGCAGCTTACCATAAAGTCAGCCATGTGCGCCAGACTCTTAACAGCCATCACTTCAGTATCCAGACCAACACGATGACTGAACATGCTGTCCTCCTCCTCCTCATCTCCCCTGTCCTCTGGCCAGCCACGCTGAATCGAGGGTATGACTGGTGTGCATGTCATATCCTCAATTTGGCCAGAGAGTTGCTCCATGTCTTCATCCTCCTCCTCCTCGTCATAGTCCTCCACTGCACGTTGTGATGAGATGAGGCTGGACTGTGTGTTTTCACCCACATCCACTAATGTTTCTTGCTCCAAGTCATTGCGCTCGGCCTGCAATGCATCATCTTTGTTTTTCAGCAGAGACCGTTTTAGAAGGCAGAGTAGTGGTATGATGACGCTAATAATGGAGTCCTCGCCGCTCACCATCTTGGTGGAGTCCTCAAAGTTTTGGAGTACGGTACATAGGTCGGACATCCATCTCCACTTTTCAGGTGTTATGTGTGGAGTTTGAACCATTTCCCGACGGCTTAGGTGATGCAGGTAGTCCACAACTGCCCTCTTCTGCTCACATATCCTGACCAACATGTGCAGAGTTGAATTCCAACGCGTGGGGACATCACACACCAGTCTGTGTGCCGTAAGACGCTAACGGCGCTGAAATCCGCCAAGGCCGGCTGAAGCAGCAGGTGACTTGCGAAAATGTGCAGACAGACGGCGAACTTTTACCAGCAGTTCAGACAGCAATGGGTATCACTTTACAAAGCTCTGAACCACCAGGTTGAGCGCGTGGGCCACGCATGGAACATGCGTCAGCTGGCCTCGCCTCAAAGCTGCCACCAGGTTCCGGCCATTGTCACACACGACCTTTCCTGGCTTTAGGTTCACAGGTGTGAGACAGTGATCTGCCTGCTGTTTCAGAGCTGTCGACACCTCTTCTGCATTGTGGGGTTTGTCACCTATGCAGACTAACTTCAGCACAGCCTGCTGCCGCTTCGCAGAGGCAGTGCTGCAGTGCTTCCAGCTTGGGACTGGTGTGGAGGGTACAGTGGATGAGGATGCGCTGGAGGAGTAGGAGGAGGCTGAAGAGCATGACATTCCGGAGCTGTAGAGTGTCGGTGAAACCCTGACAGAGGTTGGGCCTGCTATCCTTGCTTTGGGAAGGACGTGTTACATCCCTCGCTCAGACTGTGTCACAGCCTCCACAATATTAACCCAGTGTTTTGTCAAGGAGATGTAGCGGACTTGCCCACAAGCACTTGTCCACGTGTCTGTGGTTATACACTTCAGTCCCTGACCTTACCCCTGCGGTATTAAAGAACAGCAATGACTGGCTAGCTGCAGTTTCCAATATCATGTCCACTCTCTATTTGAAACTAAACCTTTCCAAAACTGAACTTCTTCTGCTTCCCCCATCCACTAACCTTCCTAAATCGGACATCTCTCTCTCAGTTTGTGGCACCACGATAACGCCTAGGCAGCAGGCTCGTTGTCTGGGTGTTATGTTTGACACTGATCTCTCCTTCTCCTCCCACACACAATGTCTCGTCCGCTCATGTCGCTTACACCTGAAGAATATCTCCAGAGTCCGTCCCTTTCTCACCCTGTAAACAACAAAAACCCTGACCGTGGCCCTAATCCATTCCCGCCTTGACTATTGCAATTCTCTATTAAGCGGCCTCCCCCTCACCAGAGTTTCTCCTCTCCACTCCATCCTTAATGCAGCAGCCAGGATCACCCATCTGGCCAATCGTTACTCAGATGCCTCTGCTCTGTGCCAGTCATTGCACTGGCTGCCCGTATACTACAGGATCAAAATCAAATTGCTTCTTCTCACCCACAAAGCTCTTCACAGTGCAGCACCCCCTACCTCTCCTCCCTCATCTCTGTCTATCACCCCACTCGCGCTCTACGTTCCTCAAATGACCTTCGACTGACATCTGTAATAATCCGATCCTCCCACTCCCGGCTCCAAGACTTCTCCAGAGCTGCACCAAACCTCTGGAATGCTTTACCCCAAGAAATCATGACTATCCACAACTTGCATGGCTTCAGACGATCCCTAAAAACGGATCTTTTTAAGGCGGCCTATCATACTCCCTAATAGAAGTCCTTTGTACTGTAGATAGTGAATGGCCTATCCCTCTGGACATTACTCTTCTACAAACTCCACCAAACCAAAAAGGTCGACACAGACTGTATAATGACCATCCATGTAAGCTTAGTTCTATGCCCCATTTCCTCAAGATGCCTGGACCATCAGTGCAATAAGCCCCTGTACCTTGTGCAACCCCTATCTTGTAGTAGATTGTAAGCTCTTTTGAGCAGGGTGGCCTTCATTTCTTGCTTTATTTTTTTTTTTTTTTTTTTACATTGATTCAATGCCTATTGTTTTGTATCCAATTATTGTACTGTATTTGTTCTCTACTGTAATTACTTACTGTATTATATTTTCTGTACTCTAACCCTACATTGTAAAGCGCTGCGTAATATGTTGGCGCTATATAAATAAAGCTGTATTATTATTATTATTATTATTATTAGGTGGACTTTGGCTGAAACAGCGTTGTTGAGGGCACGTGTGATGCTGTTGGACACGTGGTTATGCCAAGCGGGGACGGCACATCTGGAGAAATAGTGGCGGCTGGGGACCGAGTAACGTGGGACAGCATCCGCCATCAGGTCACGGAATGCTTCCGTCTCCACCAGCCGGAAAGGCAACATTTGTAGCGCTATGAGTCGCGAAATGTGATCATTCAGGACTGTGGCATGTGGGGCGTTGGCAGCGTATTTGCGCCTGCGTTCAAATGTTTGCTGAATGGATAATTGAACGCTGCGCTGGGACAAGGACGTGCTTGATGGTGGTGTAATTTGTGCGTGGGCAACTTCAGGTGCAGGGCCGGAGGCTTGTTCGCGGCCAGCATGGACAGGGGATTGGCTCGCACGCACAACAGGCGAAGACGTAGCAGTGACATCAGCAAGTACCGCTCCTGGACTTTGTTGTACTTCCCACAAAGTCGGGTGCTTGGCTGACATGTGCCTGATCATGCTGGTGGTGGTCAGGCTGCTCTTTTTTGTACCCCTGCTGATGCTGGCATGGCAGGTGTTGCAAATGGCCTTTTTACAGTCATCTGGAGCCAACTTAAAATGCTGCAAGACTCGGGAAGACATAACATTTGCACAGGCACCTTGTGTCGTGTTGTTGTTCCGGGGGCCGGTTGCCTGCCTTCTGCCTGCGTACCCGACCCTGCTTCGTACTGCCTGTTGGGATGCTACGCCTCCCTCACCCTGTGCACTGCTGTCCTCGCTCTGCATATACTCCTGCCAGGTTGGGTCAGCTACTGGATCATCCACCACGTCGTCTTCCTATTCCTTAGCTAATCGCTGGACTGCTCCTCCTTCTCCTCATGTGCCACCATGATGACCGTTACAATAGTTTGGCTGTTGTTTCAGGTATACCCCCAGTGGTAAATGTTTACGCCCATTCTTTTTGAATGGGCATTACAAAGACAGGATACCCGCATCTTTTCAATGTGAAAAATGTTTTGAGGCCCTCCTGCACGTCTCTATCCAGGGACAAAGAGGAGCCTCCCAATTTTTGGCTGCCCTGACCAAAGGGCTATACTACAATACACCCACTTGAGGGTTACAGGCCCTACTACATGTCTGTATGCATGGGTCATTGTTGAACCTCCCAATTTTTGGCTGCCCTGGCCAAAGGCCTAGGCTAAAATACACCCACTTGAGGGTTACAGGCCCTACTACATGTCTGTATGCATGGGTCATTGTTGAAACTCCCAATTTTTGCCTGCCCTGACCAAAGGGCTATACTATAATACACCCACTTGAGGGTTACAGGCCCTACTACATGTCTGTAAGCATGGGTCATTGTTGAAACTCCCAATTTTTGGCTGCCCTGACCAAAGGGCTATACTAAAATACACCCACTTGAGGGTTACAGGCCCTACTACATGTCTGTAAGCATGGGTCATTGTTGAACCTCCCCATTTTTGGCTGCCCTGACCAAAGGGCTATAGTAAAATACACCCACTTGAGGGTTACAGGCCCTACTACATGTCTGTAAGCATGGGTCATTGTTGAAACTCCCAATTTTTGGCTGCCCTGACCAAAGGGCTATACTATAATACACCCACTTGAGGGTTACAGGCCCTACTACATGTCTGTAATCATGGGTCATTGTTGAAACTCCCAATTTTTGGCTGCCCTGACCAAAGGGCTATACTAAAATACACCCACTTGAGGGTTACAGGCCCTCCTGCACATCTCTATCCAGGGACAAAGAGGAGCCTCCCAAATTTTTGGCTGCCCTGACCAAAGGGCTATAGTTAAATACACCCACTTGAGGGTTACAGGCCCTACTACATGTCTGTAAGCATGGGTCATTGTTGAACCTCCCAATTTTTGGCTGCCCTGACCAAAGGGTTATACTAAAATACACCCACTTGAGGGTTACAGGCCCTACTACATGTCTGTAAGCATGGGTTATTGTTGAACCTCCCAATTTTTGGCTGCCCTGACAAAAGGGCTATACTACAATACACCCAGTTCTTAACAGGCCCACCTGCACGTCTCTATCCAGGGACAAAGAGGAGCCTCCCAATTTTTGGCTACCCTGACAAAAGGGCTATACTACAATACACCCTGTTCTTCTTAACAGGCCCTCCTGCACGTCTCAATCCAGGGACAAAGAGTAGCCTCCCAATTTTTGGCTGCCCTGACAAAAGGGCTATAGTAAAATACACCCAGTTCTTGTTAACAGGCCCTCCTGCACGTCTCTATCCAGGGACAAAGAGGAGCCTCCCAATTTTTGGCTGTCCTGACCAAAGGGCTATACTAAAATACACCCACTTGAGGGTTACAGGCCCTACTACATGTCTGTAAGCATGGGTCATTGTTGAAACTCCCAATTTTTGCCTGCCCTGACCAAAGGGCTATACTATAATACACCCACTTGAGGGTTACAGGCCCTACTACATGTCTGTAAGCATGGGTCATTGTTGAAACTCCCAATTTTTGGCTGCCCTGACCAAAGGGCTATACTAAAATACACCCACTTGAGGGTTACAGGCCCTACTACATGTCTGTAAGCATGGGTCATTGTTGAAACTCCCAATTTTTGCCTGCCCTGACCAAAGGGCTATACTATAATACACCCACTTGAGGGTTACAGGCCCTACTACATGTCTGTAAGCATGGGTCATTGTTGAAACTCCCAATTTTTGGCTGCCCTGACCAAAGGGCTATACTAAAATACACCCACTTGAGGGTTACAGGCCCTACTACATGTCTGTAAGCATGGGTCATTGTTGAACCTCCCCATTTTTGGCTGCCCTGACCAAAGGGCTATAGTAAAAATACACCCACTTGAAGGTTACAGGCCCTACTACATGTCTGTAAGCATGGGTCATTGTTGAAACTCCCAATTTTTGGCTGCCCTGACCAAAGGGCTATACTATAATACACCCACTTGAGGGTTACAGGCCCTACTACATGTCTGTAATCATGGGTCATTGTTGAAACTCCCAATTTTTGGCTGCCCTGACCAAAGGGCTATACTAAAATACACCCACTTGAGGGTTACAGGCCCTCCTGCACATCTCTATCCAGGGACAAAGAGGAGCCTCCCAAATTTTTGGCTGCCCTGACCAAAGGGCTATAGTTAAATACACCCACTTGAGGGTTACAGGCCCTACTACATGTCTGTAAGCATGCCCTGACAAAAGGGCTATACTACAATACACCTGTTCTTCTTAACAGGCCCTCCTGCACGTCTCAATCCAGGGACAAAGAGAGCCTCCCAATTTTTGGCTGCCCTGACAAAAGGGCTATATAAAATACACCCAGTTCTTGTTAACAGGCCCTCCTGCACGTCTCTATCCAGGGACAAAGAGGAGCCTTCCAATTTTTGGCTGCCCTGACCAAAGGGCTATACTAAAATACACCCACTTGAGGGTTACAGGCCCTACTACATGTCTGTAAGCATGGGTCATTGTTGAAACTCCCAATTTTTGCCTGCCCTGACCAAAGGGCTATACTATAATACACCCACTTGAGGGTTACAGGCCCTACTACATGTCTGTAAGCATGGGTCATTGTTGAAACTCCCAATTTTTGGCTGCCCTGACCAAAGGGCTATACTAAAATACACCCACTTGAGGGTTACAGGCCCTACTACATGTCTGTAAGCATGGGTCATTGTTGAAACTCCCAATTTTTGCCTGCCCTGACCAAAGGGCTATACTATAATACACCCACTTGAGGGTTACAGGCCCTACTACATGTCTGTAAGCATGGTCATTGTTGAAACTCCCAATTTTTGGCTGCCCTGACCAAAGGCTATACTAAAATACACCCACTTGAGGGTTACAGGCCCTACTACATGTCTGTAAGCATGGGTCATTGTTGAACCTCCCCATTTTTGGCTGCCCTGACCAAAGGGCTATAGTAAAATACACCCACTTGAGGTTACAGGCCCTACTACATGTCTGTAAGCATGGGTCATTGTTGAAACTCCCAATTTTTGGCTGCCCTGACCAAAGGGCTATACTATAATACACCCACTTGAGGGTTACAGGCCCTACTACATGTCTGTAATCATGGGTCATTGTTGAAACTCCCAATTTTTGGCTGCCCTGACCAAAGGGCTATACTAAAATACACCCACTTGAGGGTTACAGGCCCTCCTGCACATCTCTATCCAGGGACAAAGAGGAGCCTCCCAAATTTTTGGCTGCCCTGACCAAAGGGCTATAGTTAAATACACCCACTTGAGGGTTACAGGCCCTACTACATGTCTGTAAGCATGGGTCATTGTTGAACCTCCCAATTTTTGGCTGCCCTGACCAAAGGGCTATACTAAAATACACCCACTTGAGGGTTACAGGCCCTACTACATGTCTGTAAGCAGGGTCATTGTTGAACCTCCCAATTTTTGGCTGCCCTGACAAAAGGGCTATACTACAATACACCCAGTTCTTAACAGGCCCCCTGCACATCTCTATCCAGGGACAAAGAGGAGCCTCCCAATTTTTGGCTGCCCTGACAAAGGGCTATACTACAATAACCCTGTTCTTCTTAACAGGCCCTCCTGCACGTCTCAATCCAGGGACAAAGAGGAGCCTCCCAATTTTTGGCTGCCCTGACAAAAGGGCTATACTACAATACACCCAGTTCTTTAACAGGCCCTCCTGCACGTCTCTATCCAGGGACAAAGAGGAGCCTTCCAATTTTTGGCTGCCCTGACCAAAGGGCTATACTAAAATACACCCACTTGAGGGTTACAGGCCCTACTACATGTCTGTAAGCATGGGTCATTGTTGAAACTCCCAATTTTTGGCTGCCCTGACCAAAGGGCTATACTATAATACACCCACTTGAGGGTTACAGGCCCTACTACATGTCTGTAAGCATGGGTCATTGTTGAAACTCCCAATTTTTGGCTGCCCTGACCAAAGGGCTATACTAAAATACACCCACTTGAGGGTTACAGGCCCTACTACATGTCTGTAAGCATGGGTCATTGTTGAAACTCCCAATTTTTGGCTGCCCTGACCAAAGGGCTATACTATAATACACCCACTTGAGGGTTACAGGCCCTACTACATGTCTGTAAGCATGGGTCATTGTTGAAACTCCCAATTTTTGGCTGCCCTGACCAAAGCTATATAAAATACACCCACTTGAGGGTTACAGGCCCTACTACATGTCTGTAAGCATGGGTCATTGTTGAACCTCCCATTTTTGGCTGCCCTGACCAAAGGGCTATATAAAATACACCCACTTGAGGGTTACAGGCCCTCTACATGTCTTACATGGGCAAAGGAGACTCCCAATTTTTGGCTGCCCTGACCAAAGGGCTATACTAAATACACCCACTTGGGTTTACAGGCCTACTACATGTCTGTAATCATGGGCATTGTTGAACCTCCCAATTTTTGGCTGCCCTGACAAAGGGCTATACTAAAATACACCCTTGAGGGTTACAGCCTCTGCAGTCTCTATCCAGGGACAAAGAGGAGCCTTCCAAATTTTTGTGCCATGACCAAAGGGCTATAGTTAAATACACCCACTTGAGGGTTACAGGCCCTACTACATGTCTGTAAGCATGGGTCATTGTTGAACTCCCAATTTTTGGCTGCCCTGACCAAAGGGCTATACTAAAATACACCCACTTGAGGGTTACAGGCCCTACTACATGTCTGTAAGCAGGGTCATTGTTGAACCTCCCAATTTTTGGCTGCCCTGACAAAAGGGCTATATACAATACACCCAGTTCTTAACAGGCCCCCTGCACACGTCTCTATCCAGGGACAAGAGAGCCTCCCAATTTTTGGCTGCCCTGACAAAAGGGCTATACTACAATATACCCTGTTCTTCTTAACAGGCCCTCTGCACGTCTCAATCCAGGGACAAAGAGGAGCCTCCCAATTTTTGGCTGCCCTGACAAAAGGGCTATACTACAATACACCCAGTTTTAACGCCCCTCCTGCACGTCTCTATCCAGGGACAAAGAGGAGCCTTCCAATTTTTGGCTGCCCTGACCAAAGGGCTATACTAAAATACACCCACTTGAGGGTTACAGGCCCTACTACATGTCTGTAAGCATGGGTCATTGTTGAAACTCCCAATTTTTGGCTGCCCTGACAAAGGGCTATACTATAATACACCCACTTGAGGGTTACAGGCCTACTACATGTCTGTAAGCATGGGTCATTGTTGACCTCCCATTTTTGGCTGCCCTGACCAAAGGGCTAGAGTAAAATACACCCACTTGAGGGTTACAGGCCCTACTACATGTCTGTAAGCATGGGTCATTGTTGAACCTCCCATTTTTGGCTGCCCTGACCAAAGGGCTATACTATAATACACCCACTTGAGGGTTACAGGCCCTACTACATGTCTGTAAGCATGGGTCATTGTTGAAACTCCCAATTTTTGGCTGCCCTGACCAAAGGGCTATAGTAAAATACACCCACTTGAGGGTTACAGGCCCTACTACATGTCTGTAAGCATGGGTCATTGTTGAACCTCCCAATTTTTGGCTGCCCTGACCAAAGGGCTATACTAAAATACACTCACTTGAGGGTTACAGGCCCTCCTGCACATCTCTATCCAGGGACAAAGAGGAGCCTCCCAATTTTTGGCTGCCCTGACCAAAGGGCTATACTAAAATACACCCAGTTCTTGTTTACAGGCCATCCTGCATGTCTGTATCCAGGGGCATTGGTGAACCTCCCAATTTTTGACTGCCCTTGCAAAGGAAGATACTACAATAGACCCAGTTCCTCAAAATGGGCACTTTATTTCTAGACAGGGCTTCATGTACGTCTCTTGTCAGGGTCATCGGAGTGTCGCACAATGTTTTCACGTAAAATCTTTTATGTAATCACAAAAAGTGACATACAACAGCTGTATCTCACTATTGGGTATGTGCCCTTAACATTTCCAACCTAAATATTCATTTTGGTGTCATTTTGGAAGGTTTTCTGGAGACTCCGTAAAATTGGCGTGAAACTCGGACAACATTGTTCAGAGCTGTGACTTTTGAGTGAGAAATGCTTCCAGGGGTCTTCCCCATGGTGTTGCCATGTCATTTCAGCACTCTTTTGAGACTTTTGTGACATTTTTAGGGTTTTTCCAGGCAGCCGGCAGTCATTTCATAAAAATACTCGTGTCTCCCATAGGATAACATTGGGCTCGTTACTCGGGCCGAGTACACGAGTATCTCGGGATGCTCGGCCCGAGCTTCGAGCACCCGAGCATTTTAGTACTCGCTCATCACTAATAGTTGGCTCTCAAGCCTATACAGCTTGGAGTAGGACAACATGTATAAAAAGTATCGTGATCAAAATACTCATTTGCCTAATAATTTTGCACACAGTGTAGTCCCTGACTGGGGTAAGATTTATGGCCTAAGTAATGCCACAGCTCATCATGAATTGGAAAAGCCATGGCATCACACCCTAACTTGCCCTGCCAATATATAGCTGAGAGAAACTAGCATGAATACACCAAAAGACACAAACATTTTGCACAACACCAAGCTGCACTAAAATTTTCTGATTTTTTAAAGCAATTCACACCAGTATTCTGCCAAAATTGTCTTGATGAATTGGAGACATAGTGTACAAAAAAGAATGGACACTTTTTTCACCGATCTTAAATTTCCCTGTACACTATATTTATAGTGCTGCCTGCCTCTTTACATAGTAATAGTACTGGGTGGGAGTATTAGTTACCATATAACGTCAGTGATCACATAAAATATCACACAATTAGAGATGAGCGGACTTTTTGAAGTTCGGGTTCGGCTTTGTTCATTGAATGGGCATATATGTTCGTCAAAAAGATTGGCAAACAGTTCAGCAAACTTCCGAACCCCATTTAAATCAAAGGGAGGCAGAATCAAGGGCCTACAAAGCACCTTCAAAAGGGACCCAAAAAAGCAAAACACAAATCAAACTATTTTACAGTGCAGCCCTGCAGTTTTGGCACACACATTAGAATATTACTTTCCAAGCTTGTGCACTGCTATCACCCTGCTTCCAGGCATGCTCATGAACCTCAGACATATTCACTGCTTTCCCCTTGATTAGTTAAAGTCAGACATAATCCCACCCATCCTCTCTGCCGGTGTCTGTGATTAGTTGCCAGAATGGAAAAACTGAAGTCAGATTATGGTAAAAAGTCAGTCCTTGTGGACTGTAGTTGCCCATCCCTGTTCTACAGGAGTGTGTGTAGTGTTTAGCATTTTCATACTCACACCTTCAGACAAGAGGCCTAATGTTTGTTCACTAGCAACAGTAGGACAGTATCAAAGCACCTCCTAGTTTGCAGACAAAATCCAGCATACAAGCAGTGAAGTACAAAAGCTTTACTGTTACAAATTGAAAAAAAGCACATGTTGGTACATTATGTAATTGTTTACATTGATAATACACAGTAATAATTTTAAAATAGGCATTTAGCACAGACTCTAATAAACGTCTAAAAGACACACATTCAGTATATAAATATACACAATATATAAGTAAATCCAACAAGGATCATCAGACTTCATTAACATGAAGTACAGGGCATCAATATAATGGTGCAAAGTCTATTAACGTCACATTCCATTAAGGGCACAGTCCATTAAGAGCTTTGAGGTGTAGCCTAAAGGCTGCAGTCCTGCTAATCCAGCATGGGGGAGTTCAACCAGTGCTAATCTTGGGAATGGGAAAAATAACATTAACAACATAACAGGCCTGCTCTTCTGAGAATTCAAAACAGTCCTTATCTGGCCAACATTGCAACTCTAGGACAGGTCAGAAGACCAACAACATGCCTTTCTTAGGGTAGTCCTCTTTAGTTAGAGTAAAAAGACTGTAGCAGCTTTATGAATGTTGCCTGGGATGAAGGTGGCCATTCAGCAATATACCCCACTGCTGGACAGTGGCAGGGGCTACTGCTCCATGGGTATTCTCACCCACCATAAGCACTCAACACAAACTGTCATGGAAACCACAGGCCTTTGCCTGTAAGGATGTAAGAATTAGGGGACAGTTAATCCCTCTAGGACACATATGAGAAACTTGAGCAACCCTGACAGGCTCTTCAGGATCTCTGGCCCCTGTGGATTTCTTTACTGCTGGCTGGCTAACAAGATCAGGCCTGTCCTGCAGCTGATGCAGCATCCTTTCCATGTTGACCTCCTGCTACCAGTCTTGGAATTCGTCCAAAGTGGCAACCCGACTTATGCCTACTGCAAAAACCACCCTTGCTACCCTTCATCTTCATAAAGGTGATCACCTCATCAACATACAGGGTGCAGAGTTGTGAAGGCAGATAGTCACACAGCAGGTGGACCAGTTTACATAGCACCTGTCTTTAGCCCTGTCTTTGGCTAGGAAACCAAACACCCTCTTCTGAAAGAATGTCACCACCCAGCCATGGGTGCATTGCTCATCAAAGGTGTTAGCCTTAACCTCTGCAAACACTCTCAGACAATGGCACAAGAGAGCCTAATTTCTTCCAGAAATTAGATGGGCCTATTATGCCTATTAGAATAGCTACTGGGAGGGGGTTGGGGTCCCCATATGACATTCTCTCAGGTGACCGCCTCTGGTGGGTGTCCTACACAAGGCAGCGAAACTGGGGCTTCTGCTACTATTACCTCCTTCTCCTTGACCTACTCCTGCATCTGCCGATCCACCAGCTGCAGCACCTGCGTAATAAGGTATGCTGCAAGATTGCTCTCTGACCTGTGCTGGTCCTGGCTAGCATACGAAACAGCTGACCTCCTCACTTTGAGCTGTGTTCTGGTGGGACCTCTTCTTCAAGCATGGGGTAATAGCATGGATTCTGACCTCGCTGCATATCAAGCCTAGTGTGGGTAGCACTGTCGAACTCCAGCTCACATATGTAAATGAAGTCATCTCCTCTGCAGGCTGCTCCAGTTCTGGTGAAACACCATCAGACCCTGATTTGATGAAGAAGATCACATCCTCAACAGCAGGCATGTCTTGGGGTGTATCTATAACATCTCCAAACTGCGGACTTCAGGCACATTGAAGCACAGAGTAGCTGCATTGTAAGACATTCCCAAGATGGTGCCAGGCTCCACAGCAAAGCTTCTTTTCTTTGTCTAGGGGCCTGCCTCTTCCAGCAGTAGGACCGAGTCACTTAAAAGACATTATTGTTTGCACAATATTGTTGCTTAGCTCCTCATTATCTCTTCGTGAGGTGGGCTGCAAAAGGACCTGACTTACAAATCCCATTCCCCATGCCACAGGTTGGGTGGAGTGATTATTGAAGTCTGGCATATTTGGAGGACAATTAAGAAAAAGAAAACATTTTTTTCAGCTCACAACAAATTCATCAGGAATGTTAAATGAAGCTAATGAGCAATGCTATAATTACACCCATTGTGCACATACCAAAAGTCTGTATTCTAAATGTATGGGATGAAAAGAACTAAGGGGATTTCATATTTTCAAGAAGCAATATCCATAGTATGGTGTTTCATGACTGTGAAGAGACCTATAAGATTATGTATGTTAAGCATATAATGGACATATGCTCTTTTTATCTGAAATTCTAGCCGATCTATGTAGGAGAGGTGGCTTCGCATGCTGATTACTCTCTGCAATAATAATGATTTGGTTTGTAAACAAAAAACAGATAAAAAATATAGAAATTGAAAGCTCTCTGAATTTCACAGCTGCTGCAAAATCTAGCACTGCTCCAAAAATTCACAGCCTGTAGGTGTCCCGATACCTGAAAACTCAAGGAAGCTTAAAAATTTTCTTTTAAAGCTTCATTAAATTCTACAGTTTGAAAGAAACCAGTAGACCCAATGGCTGTGAACATCCCCTAACCTTAGGGGTGTTCTCAGGCACTAGGTTTTCCAATAAGCGTATCAGCCCCAAACCTTCAAGGAAAGTTTTAGGGCCATTTTAAAATTTCAAATATTTTCCCCTAACAAAGCCATGAAAGGGTACTTTCACATCAGCGGTTTTTGGCGTCCGCGGCAGATGCAGTGAAAAAAACTGCATCTGCCGCGATTACCGCATAACCGCTGAACTTGCGGCACAGTTGCGGCAAGCAACATGCAATGTCTATGGGGCTTGCGGTAAGTGTGCGGCAGGTGCGGCAAGTGCGGTATTGGCACTTGCGGCAGGTGCAGCAGCGAAAAAAAACGCGGTCAGCCGCGGTTTTTTTGCGGCCGCACCTGCTGCAAGTGCAAAACCGCACTTGCCGCACCTGCCGCAAGTCCCCCTATACTTACTATGGCAATTACCGCAACCGCGCCGCAAGTGCAGCGGTTATGCGGCGGCTATGCGGCAATCACGGCAGATGCGTTTTTTTCACCGCATCTGCCGCGATTTCAAATTACCGCTGATGTGAAAGGGCCCTTAGACAATTTTTTTGTAAATTGCTCAAGTTTCCAACAATACGCACCAAATATGCAATGTTCGTACCGAATTTGAAATTGGCGATCATGTTCGGGGAAAGTTCGCGCATCCCTACACATGATCTCTATGTACCTATGGTGGGGCAGAACTGCAAAAACTGCCAAAACATCTACACTTTTTACAATGAAATTTAGATTTCCTATTACAAGGCAATTATCAGTTGTAGAAAAAAACAAATGCTAAAAAATGTTTAAAATGAAGTGAGGAAATTATTATTATGGGACATGTTAAAGTCACTTTCCCTTGTGGCACATTATTATTATACCAAATTTGTCAAAGATTCATACAATGTTGGATAAATTTGGCATATCTTAAAATATTATGCTTTTGTCTGTAAATGCTACTCTATTTTATACCTCATCCTCTTGCTAGAGGAGTTTTCCCTTTTTATTCAACTTTTCAAAAAAGCTAAAATTTATTTATCAGGCTAAAATCCAATTTCAATAGCTAAGGCCGGTTTCACACCAGGATTTTTACTGTCAGGTTCTGTCCGGTGTTTTGCAGGATGCACCGGACAGAACTTGACAGCCCTAAATGCACAGAACCAGAGGGCAAATATGCCCTACGATCCTGTTTTGTGCCGGATTAGTTCCTATGCACGGCTGCCACTATCCAGTGCTGGAATTTCAGCATAGCGGCTGGAGGAGAGCTAGCCACTGTGCTGACATTTCAGCCATGGAGCTCTCCACGTGCTGAACTACAGTGGTGGCTATTTCAGCTGCACTGTCCAGGTGCTGAAGGAGCATGGCTTAAATTTCAGAGCCGCCGCTCTTACAGCACCCGGCATCCGGGAACTGGGTAATTTTTCTGCCGGATCCGGTGCATTCCGGCGCCCATAGACTCCTATGTTATAGGCCCCGGATCGCCCCAGATCTGGGAGGATCCGGTTTTGTTTGCCCCAGACACAAAAAATGTTGCATGCTCTGATTTTGTGTCAGGGGCAAAAAACTAACAGAACCGGATCCTCCCGGAGAGACACACAACCGGATGGCAAATTAGTGCCATCTGGCCTCATAGGGATGCATGGGGGCCAAAACCTGATCCGGTTCTGTCCGGGTTCACACCGGACAGAGCCGGATTAAAAAAATTGTGGTGTGAAGCCGGCCTAACATGGCCCAGTTTTCAAAAGTAGTGAGTGAAAAACAATTATTGTAAGTATTTTTACAGAAATGGCATGCACCAAAACCTTTGACTCTTTCATGCCTGAACACTAACCCCCTAGCCTTTGATATATACCTCCTTATGTGTTATATATACAATGATAATATATTGGCAAACCAATTTCCCCATATTTTTTTTTTAAAACTGTTCTAATTGAAACAGGATTAAAGCGACTAAAACACACATTTTTGTTTATTTCACAGGAAATCTAAATTTTATAAATCTTTAATAAGCATAAATGGTAGAATAGCTACAAAAAAATTCACATTTTTGGTGTTTGGAATTGTATATTAGACAATATCAACTTTGGTATACCTCAGAAAGTGCCTAAAGTTGTCTTTTTAATGGTGTTTTGTCTATAAAAAATCTGAAAAATTGCAGTTTTCACTCTGACCTTTGTGCCTGTTAATAGACTGAAACTTTCTATTTGAAGAAATAGTTTTAAGCAATATTTTTTCTCCTTATCTTCACAATATAAAGCATTATCTACACTGTACATACAGCAATTAACTCAAGATTATTGCATTAATATTAGATGATGTCACAGCTCACTACCTCCTAACCTTCCGTGTTAATGGCTTTTAGAGAAATCAATTACTATTTCCAGACTACTGTTTCCTATAGTCCATGTGACTGCTATTTAGCATGTGTCAGCATGATGGCTGTGCCATAAAATAAGTAAAAACAATCTACAGTCAGAAAATAAATCTAACTGGAAAAAAATATTTATGACCATCTAGTTATAAATATTAAACATAGGTGTTACAAATGCCTTAAAGGGAACTGCTCATGTGCAAAAATGCTATTTACCCACAAATGTAGGGTTGTCTGCAGATAAATAGTGTTAAGTGCTGTCTGACTGCCTCACTGAAAGGATAATTAGTAAGAGAAAATGAACTTGTATCCTCCTGGGAGATGCTTGCTGTCTGTTATAATGGCATGCATAGAGTTATTAAAGTCATAGCTCACTAAAATGGAAGTAGTGACTGTAATCACTCACCAGCAGTTTCATTGTCAGCTTGCTCTGCAGGGTGTATGTGCAAAGCGCGCTGTCAAAGTGCTATGGACCAATTACAGCCATAGCGGAAAATATAGTGAGTGATGACCGTAACCGCTTCTTGCACACCCCTATGACTGAAAGCGAGCAATAACCTTGTTTTCATTAAGGTCACTTGGCAACATTTTTGACATTATTTACCTTCAGATAAACCCTATATATGCAAGTTAATAGCATTTTTGTACATGGAAGGTTCCCTATAAGTAAAAATATTGGCCTGGTCTAGCATAACTTAATGAAGCACCATAATATGAGCAAAAGAGATGGATATACTCCTTAAGTGAATTCTCTTCAAATGAAAAAAAAATCGGTATTATCAAGAACATGTTTTTTCTCAATGTTCTCTGCTCAAATTCAGCAAAATTGTGGGGAGCTGGCTGCTATTTTGCTGTAATAAATTGACAAAAAGGTAAAAAAAAAAAAAACTAGTACTAATCTCCATGAGTCCCTGCTGACTAGCCTGGCCACTCTCATCATCCGATCATTCACATCTTTAATTTCTACCATCTCATGCTACACCCTGTTTATTTTAAACCTGGACTTCTAGGATCAATCAAACCCTAGGTGCCCTGTTGATGTCATGATGCTGTGACGTACATCATGACCTTACGATATGCCGGGATGTCTCAGATCAGGTTGCATCCGTAAACCCCAGCCTTGAGTAAAAAGGATTGGGATATGGTGCGCAATGATGAAAAAAGGCATGGAGTCAGTAGCGTACCTTGAAGCTCATGGGCCCCAATGCAAATGCCCAAAATAAGGCCCCCCAATTATTGCAAGTCTATAATAATATTGGCCTTTTTATATAGGCAAAAGGGACTTTTGGGCTTACTTAGGCTTTGATGCCTGGGTGCAATTGCAAACCCTGCACCCATTGTAATTACTCTGTAGGAACAGACGGATGGGTGAGTGATGAGTTGAGTATGTGTTTTTTTTTAACATTAAATTTATTATACTGCAAACTAAAGACTGGAGAGACTTCAATGCATAATACGGGATATTTAATTAGCAGAGATTAACTTTGTTGCAAGATAAATTTCCTAGTAAGGGTGCCTTCACACTGCGGCGTGATCCGGTCCAGGGCTGTCCGGGATGACCCTGACAGCCGCGGACTGGATCAGCACACAGGACTGGAGGGCTAATATGCCCTCCGGTCTATTGTGCAGCGCACGCAGCTGCAGGTGCCGACAGGTCAGGACCGCGGCACCGCGGTCCTGACTTTTCAACAGCGGGAACTGCGTGCCGCTGCACACCGGACCGGTGGGCATATTAGCCCTCCAGTCCTGTGTGCTGATCCAGTCCCCGGCTGTCAGGGTCATCCCGGATAGTCCCGGACCGGATCACGCCGCAGTGTGAAGGTACCCTAAAAACCTCAGTATTTGGCAAATTCAAACCACCCCATAATTACTCATCTCTAGTATGCAGGTTTTCCAAAATCCCAGCAGTGCAATATGAAAATACTGTAATCGCTTTTGGGCCAAATTCTACAAGATCATATTTTTCGGCCCAGTGCTGTCTGTGAAAAAACAAACCCTTCTCAGTAGGTCTGTTCAGATGTGCATCTTCTTTCACAGAACGTATCTGCACATGAAAAAAAAATACAGCATGTAATAGGTAGGTTCTATTATATGGGATTCATCTTCTCATTTCTATGGATGTGCAAAAATAATCACTTGCCATATGGACCAAACATATAATATCTGATTTTTATACATATAATGCAATTCTTTAGCATACAAAACTGTTTTAATATCTTCTGATATATAATCATGGATGCCATATGGATTGAATATGGATGTTAATTGAGATGAAAATTGGCCATTTTTTTGGTTAAAAATTGGATGATATGTGTACACGGTGTTGTGAATTTAGATGTAAAGAAAGTAATAGCAGAGTTTACATACAGTATTAATGATCAATTTCCTATTTAAAAACTTGAAATATGTGTTTTGTGTATACTTTTAGGGGCTATTTCTTACATTTCTAATCATTAGTATTCTGTAATTTTAGTTTGAAATGTTTCTGACAATAGACAATAGATGGAATAAGAAAAACATGCATCAATTGTACAGTGAGATTACATTGGCTGAAGTTCAAATGTTGCAAAAATATAATATGAATATTTGTAGAGAAATTAAAGAGATTTTAATATTGATGAAGTGACCCATACTCAATGGGGTTTTCCCAAGAACAAAAGTACCTTTTAATCAATAGCTCTTTGAATAATAATTAGTTCCACAATTGGATATATCCTTATGATAAGATAAACTTAGAAAAGTGTCCCCACTATGTTCTGTCTTATTTGCTGTGTCCAACCATACAAACATACTGCATCTCATGGTTGGTGCATAAAACAGGTCATGGTCATTGGGGGAGAATAAGTGAGTACACAGATGACACAGCTGGGGCTTGCAGATACTTCTTTGTGTGAGGTAACAGATTTCCCTGTCTGTTTTTTTCTAATCATAAGTCATAGGTCGGTAATGAAGGAGGGCGTCAGTGACGTCTGTTGCCAAGCTTGTATGTCATTGACCATTGACTTGATTTATTATGACCTGAAAATACTTGTGGCACAGCAGAAACATTTGCTCCTGTGATAAAACTAATAGTAAGGGATATGTGTTACCTCACATTTTAGATTAGTAATGGTCTCACTCCCAGTATCCCTCCAATCAACTGCTTGTACACACATAGTCCAGCTCTCTGTTGTAGCCCAAAATGGTACTACTCATTTAAGCAAATAGGAGAGAGTTGCATACTGGTTTTGCATATAGGTTTGGACAGTGTCCTTCAGTCCTAACTGATAAAAAGTGAGAATTGAAACACAACATATGTTATCTATATATTCTACTTTTCATCTTAAAATAATTTATGTTTACAAGAAGTTATGAAACCTTTATTTATGTATGTGTCCTAGTATGAAGAATTTTATATAGTTTTGCCTCTTTACCAGTGAAACATATACTAAGTCTCTTAAGAGAGGAATAAATTGGATTTAGCAGTGATGTATCTATTATACCAAATGTAAAAGCATTTCCAGGCACATATGCATGTTTCTAGTTTACTCTGTGATGTACTGGGACTACTTTTTGCCGGGCAATACTCTTGTGAGATCAGTGTGGCACACCCTATTCATTTTGAATGCTGTATTCTATAATTGCTGTGCCAGAAAACAAATTGTAAAGCACTTTCTCAAAATCTCTGGTGCCCAGGAATAATAGCTTACACAGAAAAGACATAACACCGTTTATAAATGTCTTGCAAAAAACTAATGGTGATGTAAAGAAACCATTCAGTCAAAGTCAAAAATGTTATCACTTATTACCTGTGTAATGTTTGCTGCATGTTAAAGCTGCCTGAATACATATATGCCTAATTCAAGAAGCAGTACTGATAATTAGATATGAGCGAACTATGCTCAAACATGTTCGCCAAATTCAAATCCGGACTGAATTTGGCAATGTTCGTTCGGCTCCTTGGACTCAAACGTTTTGCTAAAAAGTTGGCATTTCGAGTTTTGTTCGGTAATTGTCCAGATGAGTGTGTAGCTTAACTAGGACAGAAGCATTAGTGCAAATGTAAGGAGTGGTCAGGTCACTGCTCTTATCACCACTAGAATCTCTGCTGCCTTCACCTTCCACATCTTCTCCAGTTGTTCTTTGAGGCTCTGGTAATTCTCCAGCTTCTCATATCCCTATTTTCTGATGTTGCTGTCATTTGGCCCTCACACATCTATTATCATTGCTGTCTTCTGATCCTTATCTACTATCACAATATCTGATTGATTAGCCAATACCTGCTTATCCATCTGGATTTTGAAGTCCCATAAGATTTTAGCCATGTCATTACCCACCACTTTTTCTGTGGTCTTGTACCTGGGATTTAGGGGGACTTTTAGTCCACATGCTGTACAGATGTTCCTGTATACAATTCAAGCTACTGTATGCTATTCCTGCTTGTATTTTGCATCCTACCATTATGTGTTGCACTATTTCTGAGGTTTCTTAAAAATGTAAAAATGATGAAATAGGGTTTCACTTTCTGCACTGCCGATGAAGAAAACTCCCAGGAAATTCCGATGTGTAGGTAAAATGATTTATTTGTCAATGCATTTTGTAGCAGTATGCAACTTCCTCAGGATAAAATCACATCTGAGGTTTCTTTGCATAGTCTGCACCTTGCGTTTTGACTTATGTGGTAGATTCCTGCTTCAATGGATCTGGTAGTTAGCACATGCTGTTAAGCTGCTTTGATTAGTGAATCTGTACCATCTTGGATTCCAGCTTTCTCCAGCCATTGGTAGGATTTTTCCATTTCAGCCACCTCCATTAGCTGTATACTTTAATCCCATGTAGTGGCTTGTTTTGCCATGGTACTTCATGTTCTTGTTCTTCCTTCCAGGACTGTTATTGCTGCCTAAGGGCCCTTTCACATCAGCGTTTTTTTCAAATCGCGGCAGATGCGGTGAAAAAAACGCATCTGCCGCGATTACCGCATACCGGCTGCACTTGCGGCACGGTTGCGGCGCGATTGCGGTAAACGCCATACAATGTATAGGCGGACTTGCGGCAGATGTGGCAAGTGCGGTTTTGGCACTTGCGGCAGGTGCGGCCGCGAAAAACAATGCTGTCAGCCGCGTTTTTTTTCGCGGCCGCACCTGCCGCAAGTGCCAAAACCGCACTTGCCGCACCTGCCGCAAGTCCGCCTATACATTGTATGGCGTTTACCGCAATCGCACCGCAACCATGCCGCAAGTGCAGCCGGTATGCGGTAATCGCGGCAGATGCGTTTTTTTCACCGCATCTGCCGCGATTTGAAAAAAAACGCTGATGTGAAAGGGCCCTTAGATGGTTTCACACTGCAGTTTTTTCACTGATCAGTGTCCATCCAGTTTGTGTGTCAAAACCAGGAGTGTCTCCAAAACTCAGAACAGATGTCAATCTTTCAATTATAGTTTTTACCTGCAAGTTCCTCTCCTAGTTTTAGCACACAAACTGGATGGACACTGATCAGGGAAAACCCTGCAGTGTGAAACCAGCCCTAGGCTACATTCACAGACGTAATATTTTGCTTTGTATTTGGCAGTGCCGATGATTTGCGCACAATAGCGCGCAAAAAAGCGGGACTGCATGCTGACACCTCACTTTTCCCGAGGCCATGTTAACATGTGGCCTATGGGAAAAGCGCGCCAAAAAAAAAGCCCAAAGAGTTGGCATGACAAATCTTTTTGCGCGCACGCTTTTGCAGTGAAAACACGCGCACAAAAATACATTGCAAAACTTGGCATCTGCACACCTTTCAAAGCCATAGCTTTTGCTGGAAGGCATAACCAGCTTTGTTTTGCACTGCTCTTACACGAGCGATCAAAAGTGCCGCGTAAAAGCGGGAATACGTGGCCATTACGCTACGTGTGAACGTAGCCTTAGGCTAGCTTTTCACCATGGTTTTTGTCTTGCAGGGTGGATCCTGCTTTTTACAGCATCATCCTGACAGAACCTGACAGGACAGGATGTGTAGAAAGTGTGGCCAAATATGGTCACAGATCCTGTTTTTTGCAGGATTCATTTTCTGCTGCTGTCCATGGTGCTGAACTCTGCCTGTGTCTGCTCTGCCACTGTTCTTGGTGCTGAATTCACCACCTGTGCTGGAAGTAGTACTGTCCATGGTGCTGAAGTTTGGATGGCAGGATTTATGAGCATGCTCTGTGCTTAAAATTGGATCCAGGAAACGATCCAATTTTTTCACAGATCTGGCACCCATAGACTCCCATGTTATGTGGGCTAGATCGCCCTGGATCCTCTGCTCCTCCACCAATCAGGCATCCGGCATCCAGGCGTGCTATGTCTCAGAGCCATCGCCAGGTCCCCTTCCTGTCTTCTGACCACCGGGCTTACACATCAGTACACTACTATGGTCGGAGTCATGAGCAGTGCACTAGGCACGGTCATGCTCCTCCCCTGTGAATGTAGGGGCCGGCATGGCTCAACCTGACACCCCCTTGACCAATAGCTGTCCATCTTACAGTATATCAGGCCACCTCCACTGATGGGAGGTATCTGATTATTGACTAAGTAAGCATCTGCCTCTCTGGCTGTTAGTCAGGCCATCCCAAAATAATTCCAAAATATTTTTTAACTACATAAATAGTAAGAAACTAAAGAATGATTGTGTTGGCCCCTTTAAAAATAATCTGGGTAAACTGGTGGATGAGGATGAGGAAAAAGCAAATATGCTAAACGACTTTTTTTCAACAGTATTTACACAAGAAAATCCCATGACAGACAATATGATCAGTGATAACAAAAACTGTCAATTAAATGTCACCTGCTTAACCCAGCAGAAAGTACGGCATCGTCTAAAAATCACTAAAATTGACAAATCCCTGGGCCCGGATGGGATACACCCCAGAGTGATGCAGGACTTCCATAATAACAGGGTCTGTACCACAGGACTGGCGTATAGCAAATGTGGTGCCAATATTCAAAAAGGGAACAAAAACTGAACTTGGAAATTATAGGCCAGTAAGCTTAACCTCTACTGTGGGTAAAATCCTAGAGGGTTTTCTAAGAGATGCTATACTGGAGTATCTGAAGAAAAATAACCTCATGACCCAATATCAACATGGTTTTACGAGGGACCGTTCCTGTCAAACTAGTCTGATAAGCTTCTATGAAGAAGTAAGTTCAGTGGATGTGGTGTATATGGACTTTTCAAAAGCTTTTGATACGGTGTCACACAAAAGGTTGATACATCAAATGAGAGCAATGGGGATAGGGGAAAATATGTGTAAGTGGGTTAAAAACTGGCTTAGCGATAGGAAACAAAGGGTGGTCATTAATGGAACACACTCAGAATGGGTCACAGTTAACAGTGGGGTACCACAGGGGTCAGTATTGGGCCCACTTCTTTTTAACATATTTATTAATGACCTTGTAGGGGGCATACAGAGTAGAATCTCAATATTTGCAGATGACATTAAACTCTGCAGGGTAATCAATACAGAGGAGGACAATTTTATATTACAGGAGGATTTATGTAAACTAGAAGCTTGGGCTGATAAATGGCAAATGAGCTTTAAATGGGGATAAATGTAAGGTTATGCACTTGGGCAGAGGAAACAAAAGGTATAATTGTGTGCTTAATTGTAAAACACTGGGCAAAACTGTCACTGAAAAAGACCTGGGTGTATGGGTAGATGACAAACTCACATTTAGTGGCCAGTGTCAGGCAGCTCCTGCAAAGGCAAATAAAATAATGGGATGCATTAAAAGAGGCATAGATGCTCATGAGGAGAACATAATTTTACCTCTATACAAGTCACTAGTGCGACCACACTTAGAATACTGTGTACAATTCTGGTCTCCGGTGTATAAGAAAGACATAGCTGAACTAGAGCGGGTCCAGAGAAGAGCGACCAATGTTATTAGAGGACTGAGGGGTCTGCAATACCAAGACAGGTTATTTAACTTGGGGTTATTTAGCTTGGAAAAATGAAGGCTTAGGGGTGATCTTATAATAATGTTTAAATATATGAGGGGACAGTACAGAGAACTTTCTAATGATCTCTTTACTCTTAGGCCTGAGACTGGGACAAGGGGGCATCCTCTACGTCTGGAGGAAAGAAGGTTTAATCATAATCACAGACGTGGATTCTTTACTGTAAGAGCAGTGAGACTATGGAACTCTCTGCCACATGATGTTGTAATGAGTGACTCACTACTAACATTTAAGAAGGGCCTGGATGCCTTTCTTGAAAACTATAATATTACCAGTTATATACACTAGATTCTTTGATAGGGCGTTGATCCAGGGAATTAGTCTGATTGCCATATCTGGAGTCAGGAAGGAATTTTTTCCCCCAATGTGGAGCTAGTGTTGTAACATGGTTTTTTTTTTGCCTTCCTCTGGATTAACATGTTAGGCTATGGGTTGAACTAGATGGACTTAAAGTCTTCCTTCAACCTTAAAAACTATGCCACTATGTTACTATGTTGTGCTCTTCTCTAGTAGATCCATTCCTGCTCTCCTAGCCTCGGGCTCTGGTGCCCTCTTTCCTAATCAGCTTTACCATAGTATAGGCTAACCCTATGAGCCGCCCCCCTGGTACTAGCAGCTGTGATATTTAGACTCCCTGGGCTTGCCCCTAACAAACTCTGTATAAGGGGTTGGTTAAAATAGGACCACCTCACCCAGGGGAGTTCGGTACCATGGTCCAGTGAGTCCACTCTAGGGCGCCTTCCCCCGGTAGCGTGAAAGCATCATTAGAGACTCTTCCTTCTGTCGCTCCTCAGTTGTTAATTTCGCAGTTGTTTCCAGATCTTCTACTACCACACAGCCTAGCATCACAGTACTGTCCATAAAATAAATTTTTATCATCCCACAGTTCTGCATTAGCCCAGTAGCAGAAGATAATAATACTGTCTGATCTACCACCCAGAGCTGTATACTCATTTTGCATTCAGTCCCATTTCTGCAAGTTCCTTTTAAGCTGTAAGCTGCTTGGGGATCTTATGCTAAGCATCCTTCTCCAGGCCCTTTCCACAAGGGTCTCTGAGTTCTGTTTCTGACCTTCCATCTGGATCTCAATCACCTTCTGTATATTCATCCGTTTCAACAGGGCATGCTACTCATGCTTGGTCCCTCTTCTGTCACAGATCACTCAAGCATGCGGCCTTGCTGCTCCTTAGGCCTGAAATCAGTCTCTGTCAAACACTGGGCCTAAACTAGCTTTTTTTTCTTAACTGAACCAGTTTCATGCCCTAGTAAACTAACCCCTTCCCTTGTGGGCTACTCCAACACTTAACTATCTGTCCCTGCAGCTGTAAAGAAAAGCACAGCACTTCTAGCCCTTTGAGGGATTCTTTAGTAGGATCCAAACCCATAGCAATATACAGTCCCTGACAAAAGTTATGTCACTTATCCATGTTATGTAAATAAAAGCTTAGAAACTGATGTTAAATTTATCCATTGGTTTTATAAATTACTCTTTTGAAAGCTAAAACCCTCCCAAATGTGGTTTAGGTAAAGAAAATAAATTGACATCAAAGCTGAAATATTGATCTTTTAATGAACACAGAATGGTCAGATTTTGGCAAGACAAAAGTTTTGTCGCCTGGTCATATAATGCACCCAATCCTAGTTTACATCCTCACCTGTGCTCCGTAAATGATCGGTTAATTAGTGGGTGTGTATAAAAAGAAACCCAGCACCCCAGGCCTTCACTTGAACTGCAACTTGAGCTCTGACAACATGCCTAAAATCCACCCTGCGACCAAAGCCTTGATTGTCAAGAGGCTGAAGACCAGATCCACTGCAGAGGTGACTGGCACCTTTAATGTGTCTCAGCATCAAGTACACAGAATTAAAAAAAGATTTGAAGAGACTGGAGATGTGTTTGACAAGCCCAGATCCTGCAGCTCCCGCAAGACAACTGCTCAGGGGAAATGTTTGTTGGTTAGAAAAACCAAAGCAAGCCCCTTTTCCACTGCAGCTGAGCTCCCACAGGCCTGGTCACCTCAAGTCCCTGTGTCAACAAGAACAGTTTGTAGGATTCTGTCTTGAAATGGCCTCCATGGTCGAATCAGTGCCCAGACGCCAGCACTAAACAAAAGGCAAATAAAAAACCATGTGGCATTTGCAAAGTCCCACAACCTGCTAAACAGAAGGGTGCTGGAAAATTGGTGGATTTCTCTAATGAATCTTCAGTAGAATTAAACCACAGCTGCCGCAAATACTGCAGGAGACCTACTAGAGCCCATATGGATCTAAACTTGGTGGTGGAAAGATCATGGGGGTGTGCGAAACAATTGCAAGGTGGAAGGCAATATCAATATCCTAAAATATTATGAAGTATTAGCTACCTCTTACATTCCAAATCATAAAAGGGGTCAAATTCTGCAGCAGGATGGTGCTCCATCTCATACATCCATCTCTACAACAAAGTTCCTCCAGGCAAAAAAGATCAAGGTGCTCAAGGACTGGCCAGCCCAGTCACCAGACATGAACAGCATTGAGCATGTTTGGGGTAGGATGAAAGAGGAAGCTTGGAAGACAAAACCAAAGAATCTACATGAACTCTGGGAGGCATGTAAGACTGCATTCTTTGCTATTCTTGATCTCTTCATTAATAAACTGCATGAATCATTGTTGAATCAAATGGATGCAGCCCTTCAAGCTCATGGAAGTCACACAAAATATTAAATATGACTTTAATAGCACCACAACTTCATTCACCAATATTATGCAACATATATTTGTCTTTTAAGTTAATTATTTGTTTGAATATCACATTACTTTCTGTTGGCGACAAAACTTTTGTCTTGCCAAAATCTGACCATTCTGTGTTCATTAAATGATCAATATTTCGGCATTGATGCCAATTTATTTTCTTAACCTAAACCACATTTGGGAGGGTTTCAGTTATCAAAAGAGTAATTTATAAAACCAATGGATGAATTTAACGTCAGGTTATAAGCTTTTATTTACATATAACATGGATAGGCGACATAACTTTTGTCAGGGACTGTATAATACAAAACTGGGCACTCCCAATTGGTGATGAAATACATTTTTATTATCTGAAGCAACAAGTCCAGTATATGCGTGAAAACATTTTGGTCACAACAAATAGACCTTCATCAGTTCACATGCTGCTGGTGAGGAACTGACTGGATGGGTGGGGTGGATTGTGTAAGCAGTATCCTTCTTGTATTAAAGGTGCATTTATTCCATCACTAATCAAGAATGCTCAGTTATACATTACAAACTACCCCTGCAGCTGGACAGACCTTTCCTAGAAAATATCTTATCTTATACAAAACATTACTATGCAGCTTACCATATACATAACTCTGCACTACACTACACATTCTAAAATAATAACATTGTTATACCTTATACCTTAACCTAATACACTTATATTACCTTATACATTCTTGTATAACCTTATGCAATATACCATATTAATATTACTTATGAGCAAGTAGCGAAATATTCGGGCTCTCTATACTCGTAACGAGTAATTTTTAATACTAGCATATTCATTAAACGAGACTAAAGTTAGTCAAATAGTGATAGGCTCCGTCCACACACATCGGGCCACAAAATGAGTCTTTCAGGGACAGGGTGGGAGGGTGAGATTTTTGTGTTTCTACTGCATAAAACACATTGTTGTGCCTCCCAGAAAGAACCTAACATTCAATCTGTGCTCAGTGGGGTACCATTTCCCATTATTTATTGAAGGGAGCTGTTAATTTGTGTCAGATCAATAACGATCGATACTTCACACACGAGCACCTGTGATACTCTTCGAGTAAGGAATATTGTGAATACTTTACTATCCGTGTGAGTAGCAAATAGTAACAATTACACTTGCTCAACCCTAATTATTATACATTAGAAATATTGCACTTTATATCACATCACATTACAATTCAGGGGGCGTGACCAGGACGCACATGGAGCTGGTCGCACTTCACTGAGCTCCTGCAGATAATCTGGCAAGCGGCGCTAAATATCGGCCATCCGGACCCTGCTCCACGCTGTATCACCTGCGATCCTCCCAGAGAACCTCCAGGTATGCCAAAACTGGGACTAAAAAGGGCACAAGCGAGCAGAGGCTCACAAACTTCTTTATGGCTGGACAGCAGCAGCACACTCCCAAAATGGCTCCGGCTCTTAGATCTGCAGCCACCCGGACCCACACATCTCATAGACCTGAGGGAAGTGTGGAGGAGGAGGAAGATATAGATGAAACCCCGGTGACACAGAGGATCCTGAAAACTATGCTGAAAACTATGCTGAGCTCCCTGAGGCGGTCGCTCCAAGCTGATATGAAGGACATGATGGAGGAATTTAGGCAGGAGCTCTCCTCCCTGGGAGACAGAACCTCACATAGAGGAGAAGCTGGGAGAGTACGCAGCAGCCCATAATGAACTTGCTACAGATTATGCACAGATAGAGGGAGACCTTAAGCAAGCACAGCTTAAAATCTGTGATATGGAAGACAAGCTGCGCAAAGGTAACATAAGGATCAGGGGCATCCTAGACCCGCAGGATAATGAGGATCTCCCATCTATAGTGCAGCCACTTCTCCAGATGATACTACCAGATGCCTCACAGGGAGATTTAGCAGTGGAGAGATCTTTCAGACTTCCAAAGCCGGTTCACATTAATAAGGCTCTCCCTAGAGATATCCTGATTGCTTTCTCCAAACCCAGCATTGCTGAGACTGTTTTACGAGCGATGAGACAGACTCCCAATTTATCAGCCCCATATACTGGAGTAACAGTGTTCCCGGACCTATCTGCAGGCACCCTAGCCCGGAGGCGAGAGTTTGCACCATACTGTAAACTTCTAAGAGACAGGGGAATTCAATATAGCTGGGGCTCACCAGTCCATGTCCGGTTTGGTATAAAGGTACTGCTCAGGTGTTTCACTCTCCCAGCCATTTGGGTAAAGCATTAAAAGACTGGAATCTGGTCCCGAGCTCCGAGAAATATCCACAACGTCACAGTCCAGGATCCTCATCTAAGAACCGTCTGATGGTGCAGGAATGGGAAAAGGCTGGTTGATTCTCCATACGGACTCAGGCCGGATGATCTGCGGGCCTCAAGGCCTTATTTTTCTTTTTTCTATTTCACCTTTTCCCCCTCCCTCTGATATCTGGACTACCTAGAACACTATCGGAGGGTAGTATACCCGGAGACTCTTTCATTCTATCCGGAGTAAATGGGGATGGGCTTGCCCCCCTTGGTGGGAATTTTCCCATCTAACAATGTTGGACGGTTTTTTATTTTTCTTTTATTTTTATCTCTCTGTTTTTCCCCGGGATTGTTTGCTATGTCTCTTTCCCATCCTTCCCCTCTCCCTACTCCTTCCCCTCCCCTTTCCTTTTGCAGGACCTACTTAGCTATGAGACCAAAGGGAATATTTTGTAATCAGTGGTGGTGCAGCATGCAGATAGTTTACTCATTACTTTTGTCATGAGTATAACGGGACTTAATGTTAATGGTTTGAATTCTCCTGGCAAGAGATCTCTGGTCTGGCGCCACCTACTACATGATCGTAATGATCGTAAAGATATTGTTTTCTTTCAGGAAACCCATTTGCTGTCAGATGATACACATAGAATGGCCTCCCAGACATACCCACATCAATTCTTTGCATCGGCGCCCAAAAACAAGCAGGTGTTGAAATACTGATTCATAAGCGAGTGGCATTTGTGTTGCGAGAGGTGTTCCCGGATCCAGAAGGGCGATATCTAATGGTTGTGGGCACTATTAATGGAGTGTTGTACTTGCTGATCTCGGTGTATGCCCCTAATTCGGGGCAGGTGACCTTTATCCGTGCAACGCTAGACAAACTGCTTCCCCAAGCATACGGACACAAGTTGGTGGGGTTATTTTAATGCTCCTATGGACAGGATGTTGGATTGCTCACGGTCTTCGATGGCTAGACGGGGACTGGGACCTCTGATCTCGTCCTATCATTTACACGATATTTGGCGTTACTTACATGGTAACGAAAGAGATTATACCTATATGTCGCCTAGACACGGCACGTGCAGTCGAATAGATTTTTTCTGGTGGGTGATGGTCTCCTCCCAAATGCTTGGGGGCGGAGATTGGATCCATCACGTGGACGGATCACGCCCCGGTCTCTGTGGCGGTCACAGACTCTCTGGCTGTCTCGCCACCAACCTTGTGGAGGCTCAATGAAACGTTGCTGTCCTCCCCCTCAAATGTAGAAGATCTTACCCAACAGATGAAAGAGTTCTTCCTGCTGAACGATGATGAATCTGTGACCCCGGAGATTTTGTGGTTTACCCACAAAGCGGTCATGCGGGGAGCTCTACTGAAATTGGCTGCTTATACTAAAAAGAAACATAACCTGGAACTGCAAACCCTCGTTCGGCAGATTGGATCTCTAGAATCTAACTATAAACGCTCCCCTTCGAATAACCTACGAGAGGCCCTTTTGCAACTACGTCACAAGCTTCGAATTCTGATGCTTGGAGGGTTGAAAAAAATTTATTGAAAGTTAAGGCTAAATATTATAGTATGGGAGACCGGGCGGGTGCTCTCCTGGCTCGCCTTGTTAAAAAAAAGGAGACGCAGTCCAAGATTGCCTACTTAATAACTCCAGAGGGTACACAAATCCGTAACCCAATACAGATTGCCGAACAATTTAAGCTCTATTATGAAAACCTGTATAATCTTCGAAATTCCACTGATACTCCCCAACCCACAACGGAGACTATACGTGATTTCCTTGAACAGGCGGATTTCCCTGCTCTTACGACGGCACAGATATCCTGGCTAAACTCCCCGTTAACAGAACAAGAGATTCGAAATGTGATCCAATCAGTGAGGAAGGACTCTGCTCCTGGCCCAGACGACTTTATGTACCGGTACTTCTCAGTATTTGAAGACGTACTTATACCACATTTACTGAAGGTCTTTTCTTACTGGCAGGATCAGGGAAAAATTCGCAGTGAAGGGTTACATGCTATTATCTTGACAATTCCCAAACCAGGAAAGGCCCCCACGTTACCCGGTAACTACAGGCCGATTGCCCTCCTTAAATGTGACCTAAAGCTTTACGCCAAAATATTGGCCACTCGTTTGCAAGTGGTCCTCCCCTCCCTCATTGTGCCGGACCAGGTAGGATTTGTGCCTGGTAGACAGGCGCGAGATGGGACAAGGAGAGTGATTAACCTCTTAGAGGTGATGGAGAGGGGGGAAGATCTGGGAGCTTTGATCTCCCTAGACGCGGAGAAGGCATTTGACCGAGTGCACTGGGGGTACCTTAGTGCAGTCCTTAATAAATTTGCAATAATAGGCCGTTTTTATACTTCTATAATGGCCCTGTACTCTGCCCCTAGTGCCTCGGTCCATGCCTCTGGGTTCATCTCGTCGTCTTTTCCCATCACAAATGGTACCCGTCAGGGTTGCCCTCTCTCTCCGCTCATATTTGCCTTGGTGATGGAGCCAATGGCTGCTATCATCAGGTCAAATCCTGCTGTGACGGGGGTATCTTTGGGAGCAGTGGAACATAAGATTGGCCTGTACGCCGACGATGTGATCTTCATGTGCACAAATATAGATACGACTATACCGGCAATAATAAAGGTCTTGGATGATTTCACCAGAGTGTCCTATTATTAATTGAATCTAACTAAGTCGGTGATATATCCGATTAATGTCCCAACTACTATTCGAGAAACGTTATGCCAGAAATATCCCTTCACTTGGGCCCTTACCGGATTTACGTATCTGGGAATAAAAATAACTAGTATAAAACGTATATTACAAACTAACTGTGACATACTGATAAAAGATTTATTGGCTCTCATCTCCTCGTATTCCTCCTTACAACTGACATGGATGGCAAGAATACAGCTAGTTAAAATGACCCTCCTCCCTAAAATGTTATACTTGTTCCGGTGTTTGCCCCTGTTTTTCCCAGTTAAGCAAATCACTCAAATCCAGACTTTATTAAATAAATTTATCTGGAACAATAGACCACATAGAGTGGTGGATAACATATTGGTCCTGCTTGGAAAGTTGGGGGGTCTGGGAGCTCCAAATATACGAGCATACTACAGAGTAATCCTCCTTGAAATAGCGCAGATCTGGTGGACTGGCCATATGGGACCCTTATGGCATCAGATTGAGCACTGGAGTGCACCTAGACATTCCACCAGACTACTGCTGGAGACTCAGCTTCTACACGGCAGGGAGCCCACTGACTTGTTACGCTCTATGCAAGCTGTATTGAAAATTTGGTCCCAGTTAAGGGTGTCACACCTGGGTTTTTTATATCGGTATATTTCTCTAAATGCTCTGGAGGATTTGATTGACTCATTATCCCTACATGCTTGGAGGAGAGGAGGAATTAATTCTCTCTCCGATGTAGCTGATAATTTAATTATGAAGCCCTTTGACTCAATAATATCACGATACTCAATACCACGCACAACTTTCTATCAATACCTACAAATACGTCACTTGCTTTCTTCTACGGCGATCCACAGGGAGGAAAATAGGGAATGGAACACTGCCATACAAACATACTATAAACAGAATTTGATTGTTCAGCACGGTATATCGGTCCTATCTAGAGCTCTAGTGGAACATAACTGTACTGGCAAACTGCCCTATATGGAAAGATGGGAGTCCAGGCTTTCGTTCTCTACCACTTTGGAGGAATGGCGAGATGCAGCGCAGCACGCTGCCACATATAGTGCCTGCATAGGCCATCTAGAACAAGCAAAAAAAACTCTCCCTTGATGGGTATTTGACTCCAGTCCGCTTGGCTGGCTTTAAGGGAAGGTCACCGCCAGCTTCTCCAAGGTGTTGGAGATTATGTGGGGGTGTGGGATCGGCGACTCATGTGTGGTGCTCTTGCCCAGGAGTGGTTCCTTATTGGAGCAGAATAGAGAGGCTACTTAAGGACCTGATGGGTTATCCCTGCACTCTGACCCCTCAGCTGGCACTTCTGGGCATTGGCATAACAGACTTTCCCTGTACTTTACGACCCATTCTAACTAATGTTCTAGTAACAGCCCAAATATGCTTGGCTTCTAATTGGAAGAGCCCTTCGATACCTACTCACGAAGATCTTATAGGGAAACTGAATCTCCACTTTCGATATGAGCTGACCTTAGGACATGACCTCTCTCGCAAGACGAGGATCTTGAACTGGTGGGACCCCTGGGTTGAGTCGATTTACAACACTGTTCAGATTTAAGATCATTGACAATGTGTATAAAACCCTGACACCTCACTCCCGATAACATTTGAAATGAGCGGTGAATATTAGGATTGGATATATAATCTTAACAGTACACTAATTAATAAATGCTGTGGAACATATGATTCTCCTGCTTTCCCACTGCGTATAACCCTCCTCCCCCTCCCCCCCCCTTCTTGAATATCCATGACCTGTTATTTATTATTTGATCCCTTGATTCCTGTTCTGATAATGCTACATATACTGCATCTAGCTGTCTTTGTTTTATTGTTGTACATTTACTTTGTTTAAACCAATAAAAACACAATGGTTAAAAAAAAAAACATTACAATTCACATGACTCACATATTCACTGCTCAAGTCCATCCCACCCAAGCTCTCTGCACCGGCTTCAGTTCATATAGATGAGTGAGAGTATTATTATTCTTTAAATGCAGGACACATGTCAACCCCAACTGCTGCTGCAACCTGCTATGGCTCCTCCACTGCTACCACCACCATGAGCCCGAGCAAAACAAAAATCCATTGAATTGACCCCCGCTCGGCTATCGATCAGTATTGGCACAGTCCCGGTTTTACCAACCACCACCACCTTGGCAACAGTGTGAACGGAGACTTAGTGAGGAAGGAAAGATAAACTCTCTGGTCATCTGCTTCTGAACGACCCAGGGTAGACTGCTTCTGAGACTGCGAGGTTGTCTTGGAGCGAAGTCGACAAACCTTAATAAAATGGTCAGATTTTCCACAGAAAAAACATGCTCCGCTCACTTGGTGAACAGTAGCTACAGGAGGTTTAACACAAGAACCTACTGCCCCCAACTGCATGGGTTCATCGGGTACAGTCTCCTCAGCAGGGATAGGTACAGGAGACATAGTAGGTTTTGGTCTCTCCCTCAGGCGTTTGTCAACCCGTATGGCTAGGGACATCGCAGCCTCCAATGACTCAGGTGCAGCGTACAGAACCAGGTTGTCTTGCAGTCTAGCTGGCAAACCCAAGCAGAACTGACTCCGGAGAGCTGGGTCGTTCCACTGCTTCTCAGTCGCCCATCTCCGAAACTCTGAGCAGTACTCCTCCACTGCTCGTGTGCTCTGCTTGAGTTTATGGAGATTAGACTCAGCAACGGTCACCCTATCAGGTTCGCCATACACCTGAGCCAGAGCAGCAAAAAACCCGTCCACCGACTGTAGCGACAGTGAGTCGCCCGGGAGGGAAAAGGCCCAGGTCTGGGGGTCCCCTTTAAGAAGGGAGACTATAATTACCATCCGCTGTTCCTCACTTCCTGATGAACAGGGCTGGAGCCTGAAATAAAGCTTACAAGCCTCACATAACACAAAAAATGTGTCTCTTCCCCCAGAAAACCTATCTGAAAGAGAGACCTTGGGTACTTGCACAACCTGAGCATGAGCCGAGGCCAGGTAACCCACGACTTGCTGCAGCTGTTGCACAACCTGAGTTGGCAGACCAGTTACTTCTTCAGACATGGTCTGCATCAGTTGAGAAAATACATCAGCTGAGGCAGTCTGAGACATAATGACTCGAGGGAAAAGAAATGGGCTGCTGATAATGTCATGGTGTAGGGAATAATGATAAGGGAATGGCAGTTACAGGCAGGGCGACCAGGGAAGACTAGTCTGGCCCTAGTCTAGGAACACTGAATAGCCCTGATCCCGAAGGTATCTCTGATGGTGAGAAGGTTCATGCCTCCAGCTTCGCCCTAACCTCCTCCTCCAGCCCTGGGCTATTCCCCCCTCCCCTCCCTCCACAGAACTGGCATACAGCAACTCCAAAGGACCTCAGCCACACAAACATACATAACTGCACAGCACGGCTTCCAGGCATAGAGTGAAACTCTATCAGCAGCATCACCTGGTGGAAGGAAAGGCTACTTAAAGGCTAGGGGTAGGGGAGTTCAGGTGAGTCACACATTAACCCCTCAACCAGCAGTTGAACCTAATAGTGAATGCAGTTCTGGAGCACAACACAGGAGGTCAGGACCTTCACAACTATCAATCATGCAGCTCTTAAAGAAAAATACATACACAGCAGCATCCAGCAATGTCAGGGCCATGTAAGCGCGTGACACCCCCATGGTGCGAATTGCAGCCTCCCCAGAAAATAGCACATTCATTGAAGCGCCATTTTCTGGTGCTTTCCCTCTACTCTTCCAGTTGCCCTGGTGCTGGTGATGAACTGGGTAATAAAAGGGTTAATGCCAGCTTTGTATTAGCAGCTCACAATCAGCCAGAGATTCATAATGTCGGGCCAATTTTAGACCTGGCCATTAGGAATCTCTAGTAAATAATAAGATGCAACGCACAGAGAATATTTTATTAGCACAAAAAACACAAACACATCTTAACTCCATCTTTAGAACTCCCACATACCCTCAGACAGTCATCCACAACGATGGTCCCTTGACTCTCAATCACCTATGCTACATCCAGAGACTGCAGCAAGTGATCAAGGGTCCACACACTGATTGCAGCTTCACTGTATGTCAATAATCTGATTGCTGCAGACCCCTAGTCCCAGAGATCCCTGTCACAGTGGGACTGGAAACTGACTGATTTCCATCTCCCACTGTGACATCACAGCTTGGGTCACTTGAGTTCAGCTAAAGCACTGAACTCAAGTGAACTCTCCCGCATCACCCGCAGTCGGTCTTGGAGTAAGACTGGAAACTGTGAGCACTGTGGGGTGACGCAGGAAAGTGGATGAATCACGGCGGCAGCAGTGTCACAGAGGAGGACACAGGCGATTGATCGAAGAGTGGGAGTGAGATACAGGAGATCAAGCAGCAGTGGGGGAGGGGCAAAGACATGATTGGACAGCATAGGTGGAGGGGACCATACATTAGGCAGCAGAGAGGGGAGGGGACATAGAGGAGATCAGGCAGCAGTGAGGGCAGGGGGGACAGAGGTGATAGGGCAGCAGTGAGAGTAGAGTGGACAAAGGTGATTGGGCAGCAGTGGGGGGACAACAGAGGTGATAGGGCAGCAGTGAGAGTAGGGTAGACAGGGGTGATCGGGCAGCAGCGGGGGAAGGGGGACAGAAGTGATCCGGCACAGCGGGGGGAGGAGGGACAGAGGTGATCGGGCAGCAGAGGGGGGAGGGAGTACTAAGGTGATTGGGCAGCATGTGAGGAGGTAGACAGGTGATCAGGAAAGAGCAGGGACAGGGGGGGACAGAGGTGATTGCACAGCAGCAGCAAACAGATGATCGCAGTGAAAGGGCAGATAAAAAAGACAGATGACCGACAGAGAGAGATGACCGACAGGGGCAGAGAGGTGAAAGGTGATGGGAGAGATGATCAACAGGGGCAGGGAGAGATGACTGACAGGGGTAGAGAGAGGGGAAGGGGAGAGATGACAGGGGCAGAGAGGTGACAGAGGCAGAGAGGTGACGGGGCAGATAATGGGGCAGAGAGTTGAAAGGGGCGGAGAGGTGACAGGGACAAATGACAGGGCAGAGAGTTTACAGGGACAGATGACAGGGCAGAGATGACAGGAAAAGATGACAGGCAAAGAGGTGACAGGGGCAGAGAAGTGACTGGGGCAGGGAGGTGACAGGGGCAGGGAGAGGTGACAGGGACAGATGACAGGGGCAGAGTGGTGTCAGGGACAGATGACAAGTGCAGAGAGGTGACAGAGACAGATGACAGGGACAGAGAGGTGACAGGGACAGATGACAGGTGCAGAGAGATAACTGGCAAAGAGGTGACGGGGTAGATAGGTGACAGGTGCAGGGAGAGATAACAGGTACAGATGACAGGGGCAGCTGACAGGACAGAGATGACAGGGAAAGATGACAGGCAAAGAGGTGACAGGGGCAGATAGGAGACAGGGGCAGAGAGGTGACAGGGGCAGAGAGGTGACAGGGACAAATAACAGGGGCAGAGAGGTGACAGAGACAAATGACAGGGGCAGAAAGCTGGCAGGGACAGAGGACAGGGGTAGAGAGATAATGGGTAGAGAGATGACAGGGGCAGAAAGGTGACAGGGGCAGAGAGGTGACAGTGGCATGGAGAGATAACAGGGACTGATGACAGGGACAGATGATCGGGCAGAGAGGTGATAGGGACAGATGACAGGGGGAGAGAGGTGACAGAGACAGATGACAGGGGCAGAGAGGTGGCAGGGACAAATGACAGGAGCAGAGAGGTTATGGGAAAAGAAGTGACAGGTAGAGTTTACGGACAGAAGACAGGGCAAAGAGGTGACAGGGGCAGGGAGAGGTGACAGGGGCAGATGACAGGGCAGTGATGTGACAGAGACAGATGACAGAGGCAGATAGGTGACAGGGACAGATGACAGGGGCAAAGAGATAACGGGTAGAGAGGTGACGAGGTAGAGAGGTGACAGGTTCAGGGAGAGATAACAAGTACAGATGACAGGGGCAGATGACAGGACAGAGATGACAGGGAAAGATGACAGGCAAAGAGGTGACAGGGGCAGATAAGTGACAGGGACAGATGACAGGGGCAGAGAGGTGACAGAGATAGATGACAGGGGCAGAGAGGTGGCAGGGACAGATGACAGGGGCAGAGAGATAATGGGTAGAGAGGTGACAGGGGCAGGGAGAGATAACAAGGACAGATGACCAGGACTGATGACAGGGGCAGAGAGGTGACATAGAGAGATGACAGGGGCAGAGAGGTGACAGGTACAGATGAAAGCGGCAAGGAGGTGATATAGGAAGAGAGGTGACAGGGACAAATGACAGGAGCAGAGAGGTTACGGGCAGAGAAGTGACAGGGAGAGTTTACGGACAGAAGACAGGGCAGAGAGGTGACGGGGGCAGAGAGGTGACAGGGGCAGATGACAGGGTATAGTGGTGACAGGGACAGATGACAGGGGCAGAGAAGTGACAGGGACAGATGACGGGGCAGAGAGATAACGGGTAGAGAGGTGACAGGGGCAGAGAGGTGACAGGGGCAGGGAGAGATGACAGGGATAGATGACAGGAGCAGATGATCGGGCAGAGAGGTGACAGGGACAGATGACAGGGGCAGAGAGGTGACAGAGACAGACGACAGGGGCAAAGAGACAACGGGTAGAGAGGTGACGGGGTAGAGAGGTGACAGGTGCAGGGAGAGATAACAGGTACAGATTACAGGGGCAGATGACAGGACAGAGATGACAGGGAAAGATGACAGGCAAAGAGGTGACAGGGGTGGATAAGTGACAGGGGCAGAGTGGTGAAAGGGACAGATGACAGGGGCAGAGAGGTGGCAGGGACAGATGACAGGGACAGAGAGATAATGGATAGAGAGATGACAGGGGCGGAGAGGTGACAGGGGCAGAGAGGTGACAGGGGCAGGGAGAAAAAACAAGGACAGATGACCGGGACAGATGATCAGGCAGAGAGGTGATAGGGACAGATGACAGGGCAGAGAGCTGACATGGACAGATGACAGGGGCAGGGAGAGATGACAGGGACAGATGACAGGGGCAGATGATCGGGCAGAGAGGTGACAGGGACAGATGACAGGAGCAGAGAGGTGACAGAGGCAGATGACAGGGGCAGAGAAGTAAGAGGGACAGATAAAAAGGGGCAGAGACGTGATAGGGGAAGAGAGGTGACAGGGGCAGAGAGGTGACAGGGACAGATGACAGGAGCAGAGAGGTGACAGGGACAGATGACAGGGGCAGAGAGGTGACAGAGTCAGATGACAGGGCAGAGAAGTGACAGGGACAGATAAAAAGGGGCAGAGAGGTGATAGGGGAAGAGAGGTGACAGGGACAGAGAGGTGACATGGACAGATGACAGGAGCAGAGAGGTTACGGGCAGAGAGGTGGCAGGGAGAGTTTATGGACAGATGATGACTCCCTTCAGCTTCCTCCACGAGTCACAAGGACCATTGCTCCAATCAGGGCTGTTGGGAGGTGACACTGAGGTCACCTAACTACAGCATCGATCATGGCTGGAACTCAATGTTTCAGCCAGTTTCACTGGCTGAAACATACAATAGCCATGGTTGGCTGTTACAGTCAATCACGGTGATCGTAGTTGCAGGGGGGACTATGCATCCCCTTGTAGTCATCCTCTCGTTGCCTGCTTTCAGAAGTAGCAGGTAACAGAGTTGCTGTTAATCTATGTGGCCACGGTGCCACATTTTAGCCAGGACGTATATATATACTCCCCTGGTCGGGAATGAACTTCCTTTAAGGGAGTATATATATGCCCTTGATCATGAAGTGGTTAACTAGATGTACGGTGAGCACTTTGAATCCCAACGTGCTTCATCGAATTTTATACTTATTCCTTTCTTTGAAACAATTGCATCTGCTGATTCCAGTATTTTCTGTAGCTCTTCACAGATTATTCTTGGTTCTTGGATAACTGTCCTGATAGATTTTTTCACTCCTGTGTCTAAAATCTTGTGGAAAGCACCTAGTTATGATTGGTTTATGGTGTGAGGTTCGCGCATGCCCCATGCATACGGAGGACTTGCTTGCCGCGTAATTGACACTAAGTCGTGCTTAAATGTAACAAATGTCCACCCGTTTATTTTGCACCACACATATAATATAAACCGGGTACCACATAATACATTGCTCATAAGCACTCTTCATTTAAATATCACATAATACATACATTACATATATAATAGAACACATATTACATTTAGGACTACATTCACCGGGACCCATAACCACCTCTCCATCGAACACTAGGAGCATTAACGAAAGCTCCAATGGTGGTCATGGCCGCCGGGCCTTATCTATATTTTACGCATACATTTAACATTGGTATCTATCAATGGGATCACATCACAACCTAACCATCGAACCCATTGGCGGTTTCAGTCGCCAGGCTCTCTCTGCAATATCTATTTACATGCTACACATGCTGGAACCCCTTGTATGAGAGAGTTGTAGTCTCAGGGCATTGTACGTGTCCCCACCTTAATGGAACACCAAAGACACACAGACCCACCAGGATCTGGGTACAGCCCTGTTCACACAGGTCTCATACAGGCTGCTATACTGCAGACAGCCTACACACATTCATCCAAGGTCAATGGAACCATAACATGACCTATGGTCAGCCCCAATCGCGGCTACAACCGCCTGGCCCTTGAGCCGTACTCGGTCTCTTACACCACATGGCATAGTACAGGCTCCAGCCTGACCGGGAAGTTACACACTGCATGTGGTCCATCATACTACATCCATGGACCGCATACATATTGTTTCACACATACACAGCCCATCATACAATATCCATGGTGCTGTTGCCCTCCCAGGCACGGAACAGGAATTGGCAAACCTGAGCTATAGGTGAACCCGGAGTTCCCAAGGTCTCCTCCTTACATCCGAGTGAGCACCCTCCAGGGTCGGCCAAGTCTCCCCTACTCTAGGAGCCAACACAACCCCTGCATCCGGTCACAGGCTCTCATACACTCCGTCAGAGCGACAGGTGCCTCCCACATGGAGAAGGACAGGCTTCCCTCATGTCCCAAAGGGACAGAATGCCTCTGACTCCACATCCTTACTGGCTGGATGTTTCTCACAGACTGAACTCTCTTTCTGGGCACGGAACCGGGTCTAGCAACCTAAGTTACCAGGAACACCAGGTGTCCCCTAAGGTCTCCTCCAGCCCCATGCCTGAGCAAGCATCCTCCAGGCTCGGCCATGGTTCTTCAACTCCAGGAGCCCTCACAACCCATTGTCTGGCTACTGGCTTGGCACACATCAATCAAGCCATACCTTACTAAGTCCATGTGATGCACCCGGCCATGGGGCACCATGCCGGCCGTAGCTCACAATGGTTAAATTTTGTTCATGCCACTTCCTAATTATGGCCCCAACAGTGCTCACTGGAACATTCAGTACTTTTGAAATTCTTCTGTAACAAATGCCAACAGCATGTTTTGCAACAATAATGTTGCAAAGGTCTTGAGACAGCTCGCTGGTATTGCCCATCATGAGATGTTTCTTGTGTATCATTGTGGTAATGAGACAACTTTTTATAGGCCATCAGTTGATATTAGCATTCACAAAGTAGCAGAATTGCTTTCTGATTACTGATAGATTTTAGCTAGTGTCATGACTTCTCATGGCTGTTTGCACCTTCCTTTCTGCAAAAGTTCAATACTTTTTCACTGTGTTATTTCTCATTATTAGACATAACTTAATGTATAAAAATCTGTGGTTTTATTTCTTTGCCTGTGTGGATTGTATTAGTTGTAACTGCCATCTGGTGAGAAATTCATGTCTGTTACACCTTTAGAAATCTATTTACTTTGAAAATTGGTGACATGTTCAATATTTATTTCCCCCCTTTATATTCTAAAACAAAAAGCTGCAGTCTTTCAGAGACAGAATAGTTAAAAATGTGCTATTATAATTGTAACTGTATAGCGCTAACATATTCCGCAGCACTTTACAATTCAGAGGATATGTAGAGAATGTGGACTGCTGCAGAAAAGTGTTCTTGTTAGTGATGAGCGAGCATGCTCGCCACTACTCGGTACTCACACGAGTATCACTGTACTGGGCGACTCGCCGAGCACCGAGTAATCTCGCGATACTCGTGCTGTGCTCGTGGTCGTCATCTCTGCATGTTGGCGCTCTTTTGAGAGTCAGCCCACGTGCAGGGATTGGCTGGGAGACCACTGCAATGCCACAGTCCTGTTAGTTGTGGCATAGCAGTGATTGGCCGCCCTGCACAGCGTGACCGAGCCTTTATAACTCCCGGCGCGCTGTGCTCGGTACACAGCCATCCAGACAGTGAGTGTAGGGAGAGTGTCTGCTGCTGCTTAGGGACAGATTTGCGGCCCTCATAGGTAGATCCGGAGCAGGGCTGCAAACTGCTGCTGCTGACCACAACAGTCCTTCTCAGGACTAATCTAGGAGGATATAGGCAGGGTGATCCAGATCGGAGTCCAAGCTTTCCAGTGACCAGAACAGTCCTTCTCAGGACTAATCTAGGAGGATATAGGCAGGCTGATACAGATTGGAATCCAAGCTTTTCTGTGACCATTAGAGTCACCACACTCTTGTACTTACTACCTTAATACAGGATAGGGACTAAAATCCTCTCCTGACACCATTACAGTCACCAGACAGGTGTACGTACTACCTTAATACAGGTTAGGGACTAAAATCCTCTCCTGACACCATTACAGTCACCAGACAGGTGTACGTACTACCTTAATACAGGTTAGGGACTAAAATCCTCTCCTGAAACAATTACAGTCACCAGACAGGTGTACGTACTACCTTAATACAGGTTAAGGACTAAAATCCTCTCCTGAAACCATTAAAGTCACCAGACAGGTGTACGTACTACCTTAATACAGGTTAGGGACTAAAATCCTCTCCTGAAACCATTAAAGTCACCAGACAGGTGTACGTACTACCTTAATACAGGTTAGGGACTAAAATCCTCTCCTGAAACCATTAAAGTCACCAGACAGGTGTACGTACTACCTTAATACAGGTTAGGGACTAAAATCCTCTCCTGACACCATTACAGTCACCAGACAGGTGTACGTACTACCTTAATACAGGTTAGGGACTAAAATCCTCTCCTACACCATTACAGTCAACAGACAGGTGTACGTACTACCTTAATACAGGTTAGGGACTAAAATCCTCTCCTGAAACAATTACAGTCAACAGACAGGTGTACGTACTACCTTAATACAGGTTAGGGACTAAAATCCTCTCCTGAAACCATTAAAGTCACCAGACAGGTGTACGTACTACCTTAATACAGGTTAGGGACTAAAATCCTCTCCTGACACCATTAAAGTCACCAGACAGGTGTACGTACTACCTTAATACAGGTTAGGGACTAAAATCCTCTCCTGACACCATTACAGTCACCAGACAGGTGTACGTACTACCTTAATACAGGTTAGGGACTAAAATCCTCTCGTGAAACCATTACAGTCACCAGACAGGTGTACGTACCACCTTAATACAGGTTAGGGAACTAAAATCCTAACCTCTTGTGAATCTCAACAGTCACCAGACGGTGTACGTCATACCTTGAATACAGGTTAGGGAACTAAAATCCTAATCTCTTGTGATCTCAACAGTCACTACACTGGTGTACGTCATACCTTGATACAGGTTAGGGAGTAAAATCCTCTCCTGAAACCATTAAAGTCACCAGACAGGTGTACGTACTACCTTAATACAGGTTAGGGACTAAAATCCTCTCCTGAAACCATTACAGTCACCAGACAGGTGTACGTACTACCTTAATAGAGGTTAGGGACTAAAATCCTCTCGTGAAACCATTACAGGCACCAGACAGGTGTACGTACTACCTTAATACAGGTTAGGGAACTAAAATCCTAACTCTTGTGATCTCAACAGTCACCAGACTGGTGTACGTCATACCTTGATACAGGTTAGGGAACTAAAATCCTAACCTTTTGTGATCTCAACAGTCACCAGACTGGTGTACGTCAAACTACCTTCATACAGGTTAGGGAACTAAAATCCTAACCTCTTGTGATCTCAACAGTCACCACACTGGTGTACGTCATACCTTGATACAGGTTAGGGAACTAAAATCCTAATCTCTTGTGATCTCAACAGTCACCAGACTTGTGTACGTCATACCTTGATACAGGTTAGGGAACTAAAATCCTAACCTCTTGTGATCTCAACAGTCACCAGACTGGTGTACGTCATACCTTGATACAGGTTAGGGAACTAAAATCCTAATCTCTTGTGATCTCAACAGTCACCAGACTGGTGTACGTCATACCTTAATACAGGTTAGGGAACTAAAATCCTAATCTCTTGTGTTCTCAACAGTCACCAGACTGGTGTACATCATACCTTAATACAGGTTAGGGAACTAAAATCCTAATCTCTTGTGATCTCAACAGTCACCAGACTGGTGTACGTCATACTTTGATACAGGTTAGGGAACTAAAATCCTAACCTCTTGTGATCTCAACAGTCACCACACTGGTGTACGTCATACCTTGATACAGGTTAGGGAACTAAAATCCTAATCTCTTGTGATCTCAACAGTCAACACACTGGTGTACGTCATACCTTGATACAGGTTAGGGAACTAAAATTCTAATCTCTTGTGATCTCAACAGTCACCAGACTGGTGTACGTCATACCTTGATACAGGTTAGGGACTAAAATCCTCTCCTGAAACCATTAAAGTCACCAGACAGGTGTACGTACTACCTTAATACAGGTTAGGGACTAAAATCCTCTCCTGAAACCATTACAGTCACCAGACAGGTGTACATACTACCTTAATACAGGTTAGGGACTAATATCCTCTCTTGAAACCATTACAGTCACCAGACAGGTGTACGTACTACCTTGATACAGGTTAGGGAACTAAAATCCTAACCTCTTGTGATCTCAACAGTCACCACACTGGTGTACGTCATACCTTGATACAGGTTAGGGAAGTAAAATCCTAATCTCTTGTGATCTCAACAGTCACCAGACTGGTGTACGTCATACCTTGATACAGGTTAGGGAACTAAAATCCCAATTTCTTGTATCTCAACAGTCACCAGACTGGTGTACGTCATACCTTGATACAGGTTAGGGACTAAAATCCTCTCCTGAAACCATTAAAGTCACCAGACAGGTGTACGTACTACCTTAATACAGGTTAGGGACTAAAATCCTCTCCTGAAACCATTACAGTCACCAGACAGGTGTACATACTACCTTAATACAGGTTAGGGACTAAAATCCTCTCTTGAAACCATTACAATCACCAGACAGGTGTACGTACTACCTTGTGTGAGACTCATGTGGGGTTAGTGGAGGAGGGCAGGTATATCTCACCCAGGTATCTGTCCTATGCAACCTGACATGGGTTGTATCACCTGGCTGGTAATGAAGTAATGGGAGGCGGTTTGGGTCTGTAAAAGGAGTCTGGGAGACGGGCGGAGCTCTCTCTCAGCCTGGGAGCACAGACAGCCTGTCTGTGTGAGGAGAAGCACGTGAGTGAAGCCATTGCTGTTTGGTTGTATGTTTAGGCTGGAAGGGAGAAGCCCTTCAGCCTGTAGTGAGGGTGAATTCTGTTTAGTTAGAGCCGGACAGGCGAGGATTTTATTTTGCTGTTTTGTTTTCTTTTGTTGGCTTTCACCACAATAATCCTGGCCCAGTGCCAGTTGCATCCAAATTGCTGTGTTTGGACTAAATGACACAAGATCAACGTGCCCTTTGATCCCAGCAAAGGCGAACCACAGGCGTGTTGTCACACTTGATACAGGTTAGGGAACTAAAATCCTAACCTCTTGTGATCTCAACAGTCACCACACTGGTGTACGTCATACCTTGATACAGGTTAGGGAACTAAAATCCTAATCTCTTGTGATCGCAACAGTCACCAGACTGGTGTACGTCATACCTTGATACAGGTTAGGGAACTAAAATCCTAATCTCTTGTGATCTCAACAGTCACCAGACTGGTGTACGTCATACCTTGATACAGGTTAGGGAACTAAAATCCTAACCTCTTGTGATCTCAACAGTCACCACACTGGTGTACGTCATACCTTGATACAGGTTAGGGAACTAAAATTCTAATCTCTTGTGATCTCAACAGTCACCAGACTGGTGTACGTCATACCTTGATACAGGTTAGGGACTAAAATCCTCTCCTGAAACTATTAAAGTCACCAGACAGGTGTACGTACTACCTTAATACAGGTTAGGGACTAAAATCCTCTCCTGAAACCATTACAGTCACCAGACAGGTGTACATACTACCTTAGTACAGGTTAGGGACTAAAATCCTTTCGTGAAACCATTACAGTCACCAGACAGGTGTATGTACTACCTTAATACAGGTTAGAGAACTAAAATCCTAACCTCTTGTGATCTCAACAGTCACCAGACTGGTGTACGTCATACCTTGATACAGGTTAGGGAACTAAAATCCTAACCTCTTGTGATCTCAACAGTCACCACACTGGTGTACGTCATACATTGATACAGGTTAGGGAACTAAAATCCTAACCTCTTGTGATCTCAACAGTCACCAGACTGGTGTACGTCATACCTTGATACAGGTTAGGGAACTAAAATCCTAACCTCTTGTGATCTCAACAGTCACCAGACTGGTGTACGTCATACCTTGATACAGGTTAGGGAACTAAAATCCTAACCTCTTGTGATCTCAACAGTCACCACACTGGTGTACGTCATACCTTGATACAGGTTAGGGAACTAAAATCCTAATCTCTTGTGATCTCAACAGTCACCAGACTGGTGTACGTCATACCTTGATACAGGTTAGGGACTAAAATCCTCTCCTGAAACCATTAAAGTCACCAGACAGGTGTACGTACTACCTTAATACAGGTTAGGGACTAAAATCCTCTCCTGAAACCATTACAGTCACCAGACAGGTGTACGTACTACCTTAATACAGGTTAGGGACTAAAATCCTCTCGTGAAACCATTACAGTCACCAGACAGGTGTACGTACTACATTAATACAGGTTAGGGAACTAAAATCCTAACCTCTTGTGATCTCAACAGTCACCAGACTGGTGTACGTCATACCTTGATACAGGTTCGGGAACTAAAATCCTAATCTCTTGTGTTCTCAACAGTCACCACACTGGTGTACGTCATACCTTGATACAGGTTAGGGAACTAAAATCCTAATCTCTTGTGATCTCAACAGTCACCACACTGGTGTACGTCATACATTGATACAGGTTAGGGAACTAAAATCCTAACCTCTTGTGATCTCAACAGTCACCAGACTGGTGTACGTCATACCTTGATACAGGTTAGGGAACTAAAATCCTAACCTCTTGTGATCTCAACAGTCACCAGACTGGTGTACGTCATACATTGATACAGGTTAGGGAACTAAAATCCTAACCTCTTGTGATCTCAACAGTCACCACACTGGTGTACGTCATACATTGATACAGGTTAGGGAACTAAAATCCTAACCTCTTGTGATCTCAACAGTCACCAGACTGGTGTACGTCATACCTTGATACAGGTTAGGGAACTAAAATCCTAACCTCTTGTGATCTCAACAGTCACCAGACTGGTGTACGTCATACCTTGATACAGGTTAGGGAACTAAAATCCTAACCTCTTGTGATCTCAACAGTCACCACACTGGTGTACATCATACCTTGATACAGGTTAGGGAACTAAAATCCTAATCTCTTGTGATCTCAACAGTCACCAGACTGGTGTACGTCATACCTTGATACAGGTTAGGGACTAAAATCCTCTCCTGAAACCATTAAAGTCACCAGACAGGTGTACGTACTACCTTAATACAGGTTAGGGACTAAAATCCTCTCCTGAAACCATTACAGTCACCAGACAGGTGTACGTACTACCTTAATACAGGTTAGGGACTAAAATCCTCTCGTGAAACCATTACAGTCACCAGACAGGTGTACGTACTACATTAATACAGGTTAGGGAACTAAAATCCTAACCTCTTGTGATCTCAACAGTCACCAGACTGGTGTACGTCATACCTTGATACAGGTTCGGGAACTAAAATCCTAATCTCTTGTGTTCTCAACAGTCACCACACTGGTGTACGTCATACCTTGATACAGGTTAGGGAACTAAAATCCTAATCTCTTGTGATCTCAACAGTCACCAGACTGGTGTACATCATACCTTGATACAGGTTAGGGAACTAAAATCCTAATCTCTTGTGATCTCAACAGTCACCAGACTGGTGTACGTCATACCTTGATACAGGTTAGGGAACTAAAATCCTAACCTCTTGTGATCTCAACAGTCACCAGACTGGTGTATGTCATACCTTGATACAGGTTAGGGAACTAAAATCCTAATCTCCTGTGACCTCAACAGTCATCAGACAGTTGTCGCTCTATACAGGCAAAATGCGCAAAGGCGTTGGCAAGGGCGTTGGCAAGGAACAAGGAAGTGGACGTGATGGTGGTGCAGGCAGAGGCCGTGGTCGTGTGCAAGCACTAATTTCGCAACAACAAAGGGCCACATCTCCTCGCTCGCACGTCCTGTCCCAAATTCTTTGGGCCCGCAGCAGTACACCACTGTTGAACCAAGACCAGTGTCAACAGGTTGTTACTTGGATAGCGGATAATGCTTCAAGTCAGATGGGCACCTCCACAAACACCCTGTCTTCCACACGGTCAACTGTCAGTAGCCGTGATACTGCACCGTACATTTCCCAACCTGATCCTCCTTCCTACCACCTGGCCGAGTACACGTCGACGGACATTTCTGATCCCACACTAGGACACTCGGAAGAGCTGTTCACGTATCCATTCGCAGAATCTGGCCTGTCGCCACCTCCTCTTGAAGTGGGTGATGAGGAGATGGTATGTACAGATGCCCAAATATTTGAGCAGCCACGTTATGACGAACGGAACGTTGTCAAAGTGTCTCAACAAGGGGTGGACGATGATGAGACACAATTGCCAGGAAGTCAGGAGGAGGATCAGGGTGCGGAAGAGGAAGACGACGTGGTGGATGATCCAGTAGCTGACCCAACATGGCAGGAGGATATGCAGAGCGAGGACAGCAGTGCACAGGGGAGGGAGGCATAGCATCCCAACAGGCAGTAGGAAGCAGGGCTGCGTCCGCAGGCAGAAGGCAGGCAACCGTTCCCCGAAACAACAGCACGACTCAAGGTGCCTGTGCAAATGTTCGGTCTTCCCGAGTCTGGGAGTTTTTTACGTTGGCTCCAGAAGACTCTAAAAAGGCCATTTGCCACACCTGCCATGCCACTATCAGCAGGGGTACGAAAACTAGCAGCCTTACCACCACCAGCATGATCAGGCACATGTCAGCCAAGCACCCGACTTTGTGGGAAGTACAACAGAGTCGAGGAGCGGTGCTTGCTGATGTCACTGCTACGTCTTCGCCTGTTGTGCATGCGAGCCAATCCCCTGTCCATGCTGGCCGCGAACAAGCCTCCGGCCCTGCACCTGAAGTTGCCCACTCACAAATTACACCACCATCAAGCACGTCCTTATCCCAGCGCAGCGTTCAATTATCCATTCAGCAAACATTTGAACGCAGGCGCAAATACGCTGCCAACGCCCCACATGCCACAGTCCTGAATGATCACATTTCGCTACTCATAGCGCTAGAAATGTTGCCTTTCCGGCTGGTGGAGACAGACGCATTCCGCGACCTGATGGCGGCTGCTGTCCCACGTTACTCGGTCCCCAGCCGCCACTATTTCTCCAGATGTGCCGTCCCCGCATTGCATAACCACGTGTCCAACAGCATCACACGTGCCCTGAACAATGCTGTTTCAGCCAAAGTCCACCTAACAACAGACACGTGGACAAGTGCTTGTGGGCAAGGCCGCTACATCTCCTTGACGGCACACTGGATTAATATTGTGGAGGCTGGGACCCAGTCTGAGGGAGGGACGGAACACGTCCTTCCCACACCAAGGATAGCAGGCCCTACCTCTGTCAGGGTTTCACCGACACTCTACAGCTCCGGAATGTCATGCTCTTCAGCCTCCTCCTCCTGCGCATCCTCATCCACTGTACCCTCCACACCAGTCCCAAGCTGGAAGCACTGCAGCACTGCCTCTGCAAAGCGGCAACAGGCTGTGCTGAGGCTAGTCTGCATAGGTGACAAACCCCACAATGCAGAAGAGGTGTGGACAGCTCTGAAAGAGCAGGCAGATCACTGGCTCACACCTCTGAACCTAAAGCAAGGAAAGGTCGTGTGTGACAATGGCCGGAACCTGGTGGCAGCATTGAGGCGAGGGCAGCTGACGCATGTTCCATGCGTGGCCCATGTGCTCAACCTGGTGGTTCAGAGGTTTGTGAAGTCATACCCAGAGGTGTCTGACCTGCTGGTAAAAGTTCGGCGTCTGTCTGCACATTTTCGCAAGTCACCTGCTGCTTCAGCCGGCCTTGCCGGCTTTCAGCGCCGTTTGCGTCTTCCGGCCCACAGACTGGTGTGTGATGTCCCCACGCGTTGGAATTCAACTCTGCACATGTTGGTCAGGATATGTGAGCAGAGGAGGGCAGTTGTGGACTACCTGCATCACTTAAGCCGTCGGGAAATGGGTCAAACTCCACACATAACACCTGAAGAGTGGAGATGGATGTCGGACCTATGCACCGTCCTCCAAAACTTTGAGGACTCCACCAAGATGGTGAGCGGCGATGACGCCATTATTAGCGTCACCATACCACTACTCTGCCTTCTAAAACGGTCTCTGCTGAAAATCAAAGAGGATGCATTGCAGGCCGAGCGCGATGACTTTGAGCAAGAAACAGTGGTGGGTGTGGGTGAAAACACACAGCCCAGCCTCATCTCATCACAACGTGCAGTGGAGGACTATGACGAGGAGGAGGAGGATGAAGACATGGAGCAACTCTCTGGCCAAATTGAGGATATGACATGCACATCAGTCATATCCTCGATTCAGCGTGGCTGGCCAGAGGACAGGGAGATGAGGAGGAGGAGGAGGAGGACAGCATGTTCAGTCATCGTGTTGGTCTGGATACTGAAGTGATGGCTGTTAAGAGTCTGGCGCACATGGCTGACTTTATGGTAAGCTGTCTGTCTCGTGACCCCTCGCGTTCAGAACATCATGGCCGACAATCAGTACTGGTTGGCAACACTGTCAGACCCACGCTACAAGGAGAACTTTATGTCTCTCATTCCAGAGGCGGAGAGGTCAGCCAAAAGGCAGCAGTTCCACAGGGCCATAGTCACGGAAGTAGTGAAATCATTCCCCTCACAAAACGCTAGCGGCATAGGTCAGGATTCGGTTGACAACCAAGGTGTACGGCCGAGAGGGACACAAGTCCAATCCGCCAGAGGCAGGGGAACTGTCTTTACGATGTGGGACAGTTTTCTCAGCCCCTCACATACCACAGCCCCTGAGGTGCGGGGTAGTGCCACCAGAAATGCTAAGTTTGGGCAGATGCTGAAGGAGTACCTTGCAGATCGAACAACTGTACTGCGAGATTCCTCTGTGCCTTTCAATTATTGGGTCTCCAAGCTGCCCTGCCGCTAGCGTTTTATCAGAGCGTGTTTTCAGTGCTGCAGGTGGAATCATCACTGATAAACGCACCCGTCTGTTAACTGAAAATGCGGACAGGCTGACTCTGATCAAGATGAACAAGGGTTGGGTTGGGCCAGACTTCACCACACCACCAGCAAATGACAACTGAATTAAAATTTTGTTATTTGAATTTGACATGTACCTCCACTCACCCATGGGTACACACTTCCGGACTTTGGCTAATCGCTGGACTGCTCCTCCTTCTCCTCATGTGACACCATGATGACCGTTACAATAGTTAGGCTGTTGTTTGAGGTATACCCGCAGTGGTAAATTTTTTCGCCCATTCTTTTAGAATGGGCATTACAACGACAGGAGACCCGCTCCTTTTCAATGGGAAAAATGTTTTGAGGCCCTCCTGCATGTCTCTATCCAGGGACAAAGAGGAGCCTCCCAATTTTTGGCTGCCCTGACCAAAGGGCTATACTACAATACACCCACTTGAGGGTTACAGGCCCTACTACATGTCTGTATGCATGGGTCATTGTTGAACCTCCCAATTTTTGGCTGCCCTGACCAAAGGGCTATACTACAATACACCCACTTGAGGGTTACAGGTCCTACTACATGTCTGTATGCATTTGTCATTGTTGAACCTCCAATTTGTGGCTGCCCTGACCAAAGGGTTATACTACAATACACCCACTTGAGGGTTACAGGCCCTACTACATGTCTGTATGCATGGGTCATTGTTGAACCTCCCAATTTTTGGCTGCCCTGACCAAAGGGCTATACTACAATACACCCACTTGAGGGTTACAGGCCCTCCTGCACGTCTCTATCCAGGGACAAAGAGGAGCCTCCCAATTTTTGGCTGCCCTGACCAAAGGGCTATACTACAATACACCCACTTGAGGGTTACAGGCCCTACTACATGTCTGTATGCATGGGTCATTGTTGAACCTCCCAATTTTTGGCTGCCCTGACCAAAGGGCTATACTACAATACACCCACTTGACGGTTACAGGCCCTACTACATGTCGGTATGCATGGGTCATTGTTGAACCTCCCAATTTTTGGCTGCCCTGACCAAAGGGCTATACTACAATACACCCACTTGAGGGTTACAGGCCCTCCTGCATGTCTCTATCCAGGGACAAAGAGGAGCTCTCCCAATTGCTGCCCTGCCAAGGTTTACTACGATTTCTCCCATCTGAGGTTGAATCCCTGATACCATCGTCTGTATGAATGGGCGGCTGTTGATCAAATGTTTTGGCTGACTTCACCACAAGAGGCAATACAACAATATACAACTTTGATTGAAGGCCATTCCAGTCCACTCACCATGGGACAACTCCGACTTTTGGCTGACCTGGACCAAGGCTTCTACTCATTACACCCATGAGACCAGGTTACACAGTCGTATATGGCTCTTTTTTGAATACCCGCAGTAATTTTTTGGCGCCCGACTCTAGAAGGGCATATCACGACAGATACACCCACCTTTCAAGGGTTTGAGGCCCTACTGCATGTCTCTATGCAGGGCATTGATGAACCTCCCAATTTTTGGCTGCCCTGACCAAAGGGCTATACTACAATACACCCACTTGAGGGTTACAGGCCCTACTACATGTCTGTATGCATGGGTCATTGTTGAATCCTCCCAATTTTGGCTGCCCTGACCAAAGGGCTATACTACAATACACCCACTTGAGGGTTACAGGTCCTCACTACTGTCTGTATCCATTGGTCATTGATGAAGCCTCCCAATTTGTGGCTGCCCTGCCCTAAAGGGTTATACTACAATACACCCACTTGAGGGTTACAGGCCCTACTACATGTCTGTATGCATGGGTCATTGTGAACCTCCCAATTTTTGGCTGCCCTGACCAAAGGCCTATACTACAATACACCCACTTTTTACAGGCCCTCCTGCACGTCTCTATCCAGGGACAAAGAGGAGCCTCCCAATTTTTGGCTGCCCTGACCAAAGGGCTATACTACAATACACCCACTTGAGGGTTACAGGCCCTACTACATGTCTGTATGCATGGTCATTGTTGAACCTCCCAATTTTTGGCTGCCCTGACCAAAGGGCTATACTACAATACACCCACTTGACGGTTACAGGACCTCTGACAGTCGGTATCAGGGTCAAATGATGAGACCTCCCAATTTTTGGCTGCCCTGACCAAAGGGCTATACTACAATACACCCACTTGAGGGTTACAGGCCCTCTACATGTCTGTATGCCAGGACCAATTGTTGAACCTCCCAATTTTTGGCTGCCCTGACCAAAGGGCTATACTACAATACACCCACTTGAGGGTTACAGGCCCTACTACATGTCTGTATGCATGGTCATTGTTGAACCTCCCAATTTTTGGCTGCCTTGACCAAAGGGCTATACTACAATACACCCACTTGAGGGTTACAGGCCCTCCTGCACGTCTCTATCCAGGGACAAAGAGGAGCCTCCCAATTTTTGGCTGCCCTGACCAAAGGGCTATACTACAATACACCCACTTGAGAATTACAGGCCCTACTACATGTCTGTATGCATGGCTCATTGTTGAACCTCCCAATTTTTGGCTGCCCTGACCAAAGGGCTATACTACAATACACCCACTTGAGGGTTACAGGCCCTACTACATGTCTGTATGCATGGGTCATTGTTGAACCTCCCAATTTTTGGCTGCCCTGACCAAAGGGCTATACTACAATACACCCACTTGAGGGTTACAGGCCCTACTACATGTCTGTATGCATGGGTCATTGTTGAATCTCCCAATTTGTGGCTGCCCTGACCAAAGGGCTATACTACAATACACCCACTTGAGGGTTACGGGCCCTACTACATGTCTGTATCAGGGACATAGAAACCTCCCAATTTTTGGCTGCCCTGACAAAGGGCTATACTACAATACACCCACTTGAGGGTTACAGGCCCTACTACGTTCTTATGCAGGACCATATGTGAACCTCCCAATTTTTGCCTGCCCTGACTAAAGGGCTATACTACAATACACCCAGTTGAGCTTTACAGGCCCTACTCACATGTCTGTATCCATGGGACAATGGAGACCTCCCAATTTTTGGCTGCCCTGACCAAAGGCTATACTACAATACACCCACTTGAGGGTTACAGGCCCTACTGCACGTCTCTATGCCTGGCTCATTGTGACCTCCCAATTTTTGGCTGCCCTGACCAAAGGGCTATACTACAATACACCCACTTGAGGGTTACAGGCCCTCCTCACGTCCTGTATGCAGGACAATAGAATGAACCTCCCAATTTTTGGCTGCCCTGACCAAAGGGCTATACTACAATACACCCACTTGAGGGTTACAGGCCCTCCTCACGTCTGCTATCAGGGTACAATTGAAAGCCTCCCAATTTTTGGCTGCCCTGACCAAGGGCTATACTACAATACACCCACTTGAGGGTTACAGGCCCTACTACATGTCTGTATGCATGGTCATTGTTGAACCTCCCAATTTTTGGCTGCCCTTACCAAAGGGCTATACTACAATACACCCACTTGAGGGTTACAGGCCCTCCTGCATGTCTCTATCCAGGGACAAAGAGAGCCTCCCAATTTTTGGCTGCCCGAACCAAAGGGCTATACTACAATACACCCACTTGAGATTACAGGCCCTACTACATGTCTGTATGCATGGCTCATTGTTGAACCTCCCAATTTTTGGCTGCCCTGACCAAAGGGCTATACTACAATACACCCACTTGAGGGTTACAGGCCCTACTACATGTCTGTATGCATGGGTCATTGTTGAACCTCCCAATTTTTGGCTGCCCTGACCAAAGGGCTATACTACAATACACCCACTTGAGGGTTACAGGCCCTACTACATGTCTGTATGCATGGGTCATTGTTGAACCTCCCAATTTTTGGCTGCCCTGACTAAAGGGCTATACTACAATACACCCACTTGAGGGTTACAGGCCCTACTACATGTCTGTATGCATGGCTCATTGTTGAACCTCCCAATTTTTGGCTGCCCTGACCAAAGGACTATACTACAATACACCCACTTGAGGGTTACAGGCCCTCCTGCACGTCTCTATCCAGGGACAAAGAGGAGCCTCCCAATTTTTGGCTGCCCTGACCAAAGGGCTATACTACAATACACCCACTTGAGGGTTACAGGCCCTACTACATGTCTGTATGCATGGCTCATTGTTGAACCTCCCAATTTTTGGCTGCCCTGACCAAAGGGCTATACTACAATACACCCACTTGAGGGTTACAGGCCCTCCTGCACGTCTCTATCCAGGGACAAAGAAGAGCCTCCCAATTTTTGGCTGCCCTGACCCAAGGGCTATACTACAATACACCCACTTGAGGGTTACAGGCCCTACTACATGTCTGTATGCATGGGTCATTGTTGAACCTCCCAATTTTTGGCTGCCCTTACCAAAGGGCTATACTACAATACACCCACTTGAGGGTTACAGGCCCTCCTGCATGTCTCTATCCAGGACAAAGAAGAGCCTCCCAATTTTTGGCTGCCCTGACCAAAGGGCTATACTACAATACACCCACTTGAGGGTTACAGGCCCTACTACATGTCTGTATGCATGGCTCATTGTTGAACCTCCCAATTTTTGCCTGCCCTGGCCAAAGGCCTATACTACAATACACCCAGTTCTTCTTTACAGGCCCTCCTGCACGTCTCTATCCAGGGACAATGTGGAGCCTCCCAACTTTTGGATGCCCTGGCCAAAGGGCTATACTACAATACACCCAGTTCTTGTTTACAGGCCATCCTGCATGTCTGTATTCAAAGGCATTGGTGAACCTCCCAATTTTGGACTGCCCTTGCAAAGGAAGATACTACAATAGACCCAGTTCCTCAAAATGGGCACTTTATTTCTAGACAGGGCTTCATGTACGTCTCTTGTCAGGGTCATCGGAGTGTCGCACAATGTTTTCACGTAAAATCTTTCATGTAATCACAAAAAGTGACATACACCAGCTGTATCTCACTATTGGGTATGTGCCCTTAACATTTCCACCCTAAATATTCATTTTGGTGTCATTTTGGAAGGTTTTCTGGAGTCTCCGTAAAATTGGCGTGAAACTCGGACAACATTGTTCACAGCTGTGACTTTTGTGTGAGAAATGCTTCCAGTGGTCTTCCCCATGGTGTTGCCATTTCATTTCTGAGACTTTTGTGACATTTTTAGGGTTTTTCCATGCTGCCGGCAGTCATTTCATAAAAATACTCGTGTCTCCCATAGGATTACATTGGGCTCGTTACTCGGGCCGAGTACACGAGTATCTCGGGATGCTCGGCCCGAGCTTCGAGCACTCGAGCATTTTAGTACTCGCTCATCACTAGTTCTTGTCAACTCCTTGATGCCTTCTTCCCGACAAGTAAAATTGACAAGTCTTCTTATTTGTATATAGGGAGAGACTGGTCAATTTTGCTGAACCAAACAATGAAACTATATGCAGCACAGATAACTTTACAGATTTCCTCTAAGGACAATCTATCTTTTTGTGTACCCTCCTTTCCTTTGTAGCTTTTTGTTTTTTTATTGAGGCAGATTTTAAAGGGAACCTGTCACTCCATAAGGGCCTATGAAGATAAAAGAGCCACCTTCAGTAGCACTAAGGCTGCATTCTGTGAAGGTAGCTCTTATACATATGTACTGTCCCCAGGGACACTGAAATAATGACTTTTATAAATCTGGCTCCTTACCTGCACTTGGACTGGGAGGTGTGTTGTCTCCCCAGTTCTTACCTGGCTTTGTGCTGTCCATCATCCTTCTCCCTGCTGCAAGTGCCAACTCCCCTCTGTCGCCAGGCTGTTTATATTCAGTTCTCGGACCTGCGCAGTGAGGAATCTCTGTGACTAAACATCTCCCTCATCCCTCTTTTCTCCCCAGGCAGTGGTATACATCAGTATCATAGAGAGCTGAGATGAAGCAGATCTCACCCTGTGAATAGATCGCAGCCAGCACAGTAGCCTTAGGAAGGGTTACTGTGTAATTAATAAAGTCACCTTTTGAGTTCCTACTTCACTGTCCATCTATCTATCTATCTATCTATCTATCTATCTATCTATCTATCTATCTATCTATCTATCTATCTATCTTTAAGAAAGCAGCATAGCTCGATTTAGGGTTCAATTCAGCCACAGTTCCTCTTCCATCCACTGTATCCAATACCAAAGCAAAATGACTGCTTCACTCCTTTCTCTTTTTCAATCTGCCTTTATTGGGCAATCAGGTGTATAGCCATACATATATACAGTATATATATCTAACATATAAAGCTGAATGAGTTTCTTACAATGCTCTGCTGGAATTTTAGACCATTCTTCTTTGGCAAACTGCTTCAGGTCCCTGATATTTGAAGGGTGCCTTCTCCAAACTGCCATTTTTAGATCTCTCCACAGGTGTTCTATGGGATTCAGGTCTGGACTCATTGCTGGCCACCTTAGAAGTCTCCAGTGCTTTCTCTCAAACCATTTTCTAGTGCTTTTTGAAGTGTGTTTTAGGTCATTGTCCTGCTGGAAGACCCATGACCTCTGAGGGAGACCCAGCTTTCTCACACTGGGCCCTACATTATGCTGCAAAATTTGTTGGTAGTCTTCAGACTTCATAATGCCATGCACACGGTCAAGCAGTCCAGTGCCAGAGGCAGCAAAGCAACCCCAAAACATCAGTGAACCTCTGCCATGTTTGATTGTAGGGACCGTGTTCTTTTCTTTGAATGCCTCTTTTTTTCTCCTGTAAACTCTATGTTGATGCCTTTGCCCAAAAAGAGAGAACATTCTTCCAAAACGTTTTAGGATTTCTCAGGTAAGTTTTGGCAAACTCCAGCCTGGATTTTTTATGTCTGGGGTAAGAAGTGGGGTCTTCCTGGGTCTCCTACTATACAGTCCCTTTTCATTCAGACACCGACAGATAGTACGGGTTGACAATGTTGTACCCTTGGACTACAGGGCAGCTGAACTTGTTTGGATGTTAGTCGAGGTTCTTTATCCACCATCCGCACAATCTTGCGTTAAAATCTCTCGTCAATTTTTCTTTTCCGTCCACATCTAGGGAGGTTATCCACAGTGGCATGGGCTTTAAACTTCTTGATGACACTGCGCACGGTAGACACAGGAACATTCAGGTCTTTGTAGATGGACTTGTAGCCTTGAGATTGCTCATGCTTCCTCACAATTTGGTTTCTCAAGTCCTCAGACAGCTCTTTTCTCCATGCTCAATGTGGTACACACAAGGACACAGGACAGAGGTTGAGTCAACTTTAATCCATGTCAACTGGCTGCAAGTGTTATTTAGTTATTGCCAACACCTGTTAGGTGCCACAGGTAAGTTACAGGTGCTGTTAATTACACAAATTAGAGAAGCATCACATGATTTTTCTAACAGTGCCAATACTTTTGTCCACCCCCTTTTTTATGTTTGGTGTGGAATTAGATCCAATTTGGCTTTAGGACAAATCTTTTTGTGTTTTTTTCATTGAAGACAAATTAAATGAAGATAATAATACCAAAGAATTTGGACTGCGACGTTTCGGCTTAGTGACAGCCTTTCTCAAGCAGTACCATGATAATTTTGATAATAAAGATAGATAGATAGATAGATAGATAGATAGATAGATAGATAGATAGATAGATAGATAGATAGATAGAAAGATAGATAGATAGATAGATAGATAGATAAATAGATAGATATTGATGGATAGCTACTTAAGGGGCCGTCACACTCTACGATTTTGTGAACGGTCTAACCTATGATCTCAGGGGTGCGCGCTCCTGAACAACATCGTTAGCGAGCTGCCACATGTATAGATAATGTTCACGATGCAGCAACGATGTTGCGAGCAGGTATCGTTCACACAACCAGCAAACGATGCTTGTCAATGTTGTGAATAGGCGAAATCGTTAAGGAGATCGTTATCACGGTGTCACACTGAATGATGCAAGCAGTTTGATTTGGGGTCCAGTCCTCAAATCTGCGATGAACGATCAAACCACTTATCGCTTGTAAGATCGACGTGTCACACACAACGATGCCGCTTGAATGACGGAAAACCTGTGATGTTTCAACGACATCATTAATGATATTGTAGCGTGTGACGGCCCCTTTAGACAGACAGAAAAATAGATAGATAGATAGATAGATAGATAGATAGATAGATAGATAGATATGGATAAATAGATAGATAATTTAATAAAAAATTCTTGCAGCACACGGCTACTACCAATGATGTACAAGCGCTATAAGCTATATGTATATGAAGAAAAAGTTAAAAACTTACGTTTTTTTCAAAAAACTCAAAAATTCTAATATTTTTTATTTCTGAAGTTCTTGGTACACACATTGGCCAATGTCTGCTTGCTCATCAACTGCGACAAAGTGACTTCAGGTCTGATGAGTCCTATCGCTGACATCCCTGTCCTCCTTGTCCACCCCCCCACTCCTCAGTGGGCAGACACCATCTAGACCCTCGATCACCTGTAGGTAATGAGGGTGCAATTTGCAGTCATGGAGCCTGCAACTGAGGAGTGGGGGGGTGGACAAGGAGGACAGGGATGTCAGCGATAGGACTCATCAGACCTGAAGTCACTTTGTCGCAGTTGATGAGCAAACAGACATTGGCCAATGTGTGTACCAAGAACTTCAGAAATAAAAAATTAGAATTTTTCAGTTTTTTGAAAAAAACGTAACTTTTTAACTTTTTCCTCATATACATATAGCTTATAGCGCTTGTACATCATTGGTAGTTGCCGTGTGCTGCAAGAATTTTTTATTAAATTATTTGACCCTGCGTCCTTGCTAGCACCAGTTCACATTAGTCTGCGAGTGCTGTGCAGTTTTTTTTCTTGTTGGATGGATGGATAGATAGATAGGTAAGAACAGCACAGCGATACCTTACTATGGTGCACGCTTTTTCAGACACCCCAATGTCCTCATGCCATAGTAGAAAAAAAGGAAAAAATAGCACCAAAAATAGTTGTGATGTAGACTCCTTTATTGCCTAATGGCATGGCAACTTTTCAGATATGGCAGTCCTTTTTCAAGCAGTTAGTCTGTCTCAAACACACAGTCTTATAGGGTGCACATACATTGAGTGTCAATCAATCAATTTCCATAATTTCATATGTACAGTACGTGTACATCTTGTTTTTACACAGTGCTAAGTGTTATACCATACATAGTACTTATATGGCTTTCAATTCTTAATGTGTCAAATCTAAAGTGCATTACAGTGCTAATTAGAAATACATATCAGCACTCTTACAACTGCATGGCCACAATGTAATACCATGTCTGTAACATCAATGTGTCTCCCATAAAGCAAATCTGGGCCATTATTGGATGTCAATTACTAAGTGAGCTGCCAGAAGTGGATCTTGTATGTCTAAGTGCATTTCGTGCTGGCAGAGCATTCCTCACACAGCCATTATATCCTTATTGATACCATGTTATGGTAGGTAAGGCTACTCACGATCCGGACTTGCAGGGTTTTGGATGCACTGTATTGCCTCTGCATCCCAAATACTGCATTGTACAGCAGCAGCATAGTGGATGGGATTTCAAGAAATCCCATCCTCACTGTGCTTCTCCCCGCTGCAGCATGTTCTCACCTGTGGTGCGGGTTTCCGGACTTCCACTTCTCTGCAGCATATAAATTACATACTGTGGAGTTGGAAGAGATAACCATCGGGTACATGCAGTGAGGTACCCGCAGCATCCTTCCAAGACGCAGCACCTCCGGATTGAGAGCACATATTTTTAGCGCATGTTTTTGTGCATATTGGTGCTCATGGTCCAAACTGAATAAATATAAAATGGTTTGAGAATTTAGTTTTTAGCTTTCATATTTGCTGATCATTATCCTGTCTATTGATCTTGTGATAATTTTACAACAACTTTTCCTTCCTAGTGTTGCAATTACAATGTTCCAAAGTATTTGTATATACAGTATACACATACTTCAGGGAAATTTTCACATGACCAAAGGAAATGTTAATGATATGCAAACGATGAAGAAATAATAACATTTTCCAACATACATATGTACTGGACATATACTGTGCATTTCAGTTTGGCATTGTCCGTACACACTGTATTACTGGGCTCAATGGAGCTTTTGTATGTCGAGATCCTGGTGTTTTTTCAGACTACATGTAGTCTAGTAAATGACATTATTTCATTGGTGAGCATGTTGGTATAAAGGAATTCAAGTATAAAAGAATTCACTCCGAATGTTATTGAAAGGGATGAAGAAACCCTTGAATCACATTGTGAAACACATTTCTTTGTTATTGCCTCTGAAATGATACTTCTACATAAATAGTTCTCCCTTCTTCCCGCAGGCTGACCAAAATGTTTTGTTCTTATAGTCAATGAATCCTGGTCAGACCCCGATGCCAATTTGTAGGATACATGAAAGTAAACCTGTAATTAAGTATCTTATTTTTAATCTCAACCACCTTCAAATAACAATACAAAAAGAGGATTACTTTTAAAACTGGTGTTGTATCAAACTTCTTCAGGCCATTTGTGCCCCGATGACCTGTGTTATTGTAATCCAATAGCTTTATTCTATTGTTAAATGGGAGACAGAACAAGATATTTTAAATCCTTTTTTATACCACTGAGCAAGTACATCTTTTTTTCTGCAGTTTGGTATTATGCTAGGTGTCTGAATATAAAGCTGAGAGAAAATGTACAAGCATACAAGGATTAGCTTTTCTGAGTTTAATGAAGATGTTTTTCAGCGCCTTATAGCAAATGAAAGCCAAAAACTCAACTTCTGATTTTTGACCCGGCGCCAAGTCTTAACACAAAGAATTTGTGTTTTATTAAGTTTTATTACTTCTATTTTTTTTATATAAAATAATAATTAAATAATTTTATATAATTTATTTAATTTTTGCATGCACATCTCTGCATTTCAATGTTTGTGTGAAGTCTGCATTGCTCAAAAACGGAAGTCTTATATACAGTAATGTACAAAATAATAGCAGTCCAATCTGCCTAACAAGATTATTCACTGTTTTTGGTTTAACTTATATTACCACATGTCAAACAATTTACCAGTTGGTGAGTAGATTCTAAGGCTGGCTTCACACCATGTTTTTTTCAGGTCCGGGGCTATCCGGTGAACCAGACAGCCCCGGACCCGATTTTGGACTAATACATGCCTATAGTGCCAGATGGCAGTGATTTGCCATCCGGTTTTGTCCCTGTACAGCAGCATCAAGCTGCATTTGATTTTTGTCCCGGTCACAAAATCACATATTGCAGCGTTTTTGTGTCCGGGGCAAAAATCTGACAAAATCAGATCCTCTCAGATCCAGTGCAATCAGGTGACCCCTAACATGGGAGGCTATGGGTGCTGGATGGCACCAGATCCGACAGAAAATCGGATCCGGCTCCCAGGCACTGAGCACTAAAGTTCAGTGGCAGCCGGCGCTAAACTTCAGCACCTGGAGAGCTCTGGTCAGGAGTTTCAGAACCGCAGCTAGCTCACTGCTAGATGCGATATTGAAATTTCAGCATTGGACATCGGCAGCAACCGAGCAATGCCGAATCCGGGAGAAAACAGTATCGAAGGGCATATTTGCCCTCTGGTTCTGTTTGTCCGGAGCTGTCAGACTGTGTCCGGTGCACCCAGCAAAACACCGGAAAGAACCTGACAGCAAAAAAACGTAGTTTAAAGCTGGCCTTAGAAAACCAACAGACTCAGCATTCATGATCTGCATGTTTTTGAGTCTGTGTATTTGACTAACTAATCAAAAGGGGTGTGTGCTCAAAATAATAGCAGTATGGAATTCAACTCATGAGGTCAATCATTCTGTGAAGAAACAGCCAGGATATGCATAAAAGCCTGAGAAATGTGGGTCATTTGCGACACTATTCAGAAGAATATCACACTTTGATCAAAAAGTTGATTGGAGAGAGTAGGGCCCCTTTCACATCTAAGCCTGGGCTGTGTTTTGCTTCAGTTGCATTTCTATTAAAAGTTGCATTTCTACTGCTAAAAAAATGCATCAAAATGCATGCGTTTTAGCCCCTATTGAATGCAATGGTAAATGCATTGAAAACGCATGCAAAAACATGGGCTGCTGCGTCTAGGGCTGTGTCTGCAAAAACGCATGCGTTTTGATGCGTTTTTAGCGGTAAAAATGCATAGAAATGCAAATGAAGCAAAACGCAGCCCAGGCTTAGGCTAGGGTCACACATGCATATTTCACTTGCTTTTTTTGAGACCTGCGTTTTCTGAAAACGCATGTAAAAATGCACCCATAGGCCCCCATGTAAAAAACGCATGCCCCAATAGCAAAAACGCATGCCCCAATAGCAAAGATGCATGCCTAAAGTGCCATGCGTTTTTGGATGCGTTTTTGTGCTTAAGTGAGGAGCTGCCTTGAAAAACGCATACAAAAACGCACGGTACCATTTAGTGCCATATAAAATCGCATGTGTTTCCCATGGGGCCCCATGTTAAAAAAAACGCATGCGTTTTTAAAAACGCACCAAAAAACGCAGCTTGCAGTATTTTTTGGTGCTGATTCAAAAACGCATGCAAAAACGCAGGGTCTCATAAAACACCTTAAAAAACACATGCAGAAATGTAAAAAAGCAAGGAAAAACGCATGCTTTTTTTTTAAGGCACCAAAAAAACACATGGCATGTGTGACCCAAGCCTAACTTTGTAATCCTAAAAAATGCAGCAAAAAAAAAGCAAAGTAGGTTTTGGCTGCAGTGTTTTTACTATCAAGAGATCAGGTTTTGGCTAGGGTCACACTTGAAAAGGTAATTGCAGTTCCCGCATCCGGATTTGGATGCGGGAACCGCAATTACCTTCAGACACATTTTTGTGTCCAAATCTTTTCTTTAAACCGCAATGCGGTAACCGGATTGCTCTGGATGTGTAATCCGGAGCAATCCGGTTACCACCTGCTTTGTTCATCCCTGCGGATAAACAAAGGGTTAAATAATAAGAATCCATGTGGGCAACATGTCTCTAGGGGGTGTCCACCCCCCTTAGAGACATGCTGTCCACACAGGACGGCATGTCAGGGGTTAACTTAACCCCTGAGACGCAATTGTCGACTTTCTACAATTCATTCTAATAAAACCCGCCAGCTCCTGCATCAGGACCAGTAGCCTACGAAATTTGCGTAAGCATTTTACAGAACAGCAATGAGTAGCTGTCTCTGTTGCTTATGCAATTTGCGTAGGATACTTAACAGTTAAGTTAACCCCTGACATGTCATCCTGTGTGGACAGCATGTCTCTAGGGGGTGGACACCCCCTAGAGACATGTTGCCCACATGGATTCTTATTATTTGACCGCAGGGATGAACAAAGTCGCTGGCTGCTGCAGGCATTCACATATACCTTGCGGCAGCTGCATGGGCTCCCATAGGAGCCCATTATAACAAACAGGCTGCGGCAAAGTAACCACTGTGAAAACTGCAGCCTGCATGATTTGTCACGCAGGATGCTAATCCAGAGCCGTTAACCGGATTGCATGTAGTGCAATCCGGTTAACATAATGGGCTTCTATGGGCAGCAGTTCCTGATCTGGTTTGAGCTTCTTGACCGCTCAAAAAGGATCAGGATTTCAAAAATCTGCCGCAATTGTGACCCCAGCCTTTGACTGCAGTAAAAAAAAAAAACAATAAAAACACAATACTGTAGCTTTTAAGTCAACTTCATGGTACGCAAACTGTTTCACATTACCGAAGTATCATAAGGATTTCCATCTTGTGAACTTGGTGACTGAATTTAAAAAATGAAGTGATCAGATCTTTGGCATTATTTATAAGGATATCAGAGGAAAATGCAAAAAGGGGCTATTATTTTGTACTTTGTTGACAACTTTAGGTTTAGAGAGTAATGTATGCATTTCTTAACAGCTATAATTAGGGTTGAGCGAGTGTAATCATTACTATTCGTTACTCTCATGGATAATACAGTATTCACGATATTCATTACTCGGCGAGTAACACTGGTGCTCATACGTGATGTGTCAATTGTGAGCATTCTGACACAAATTGACAGCTCCCTTTATTACACAAAGGGAGTCGCTATTTGCCATCCGTTTTCCATCTTTCCGGGAGGATCTGGGAGAATTTAGATTTTTCTCCCAGACACAAAAATGTTGCTTACAGTGTTATTTTGTCCGGGGCAAAAATCGGACAAAATCGAATCCTCCCGGATCCGGCGCCCCCTAAAATTGCAGCCTGTGGTGCCAGATCACACCAGATCCGACATAAAATTGGATTAGGGAGCTGGACGCCGGCTGCTGGAGCTTAGCAGCAAGCACTGCTAAACTTTAGCACAAGGAGCTGTCCCCTGAAGAGATTTCAGGAACACGGCTAGTTCCCCACTAGCCGCGATCTTAAAATTTCAGCAGCTGCAGCTGCGATCTTCCGAATCCGGCTAAAAACCAGACCGGAGCGCATATTTGCCCTCCAGTTCTATTTCAAAATCAGGTCCGGGGCTGTCTGGTTCACACCGGACAGCCCCAGGCCTCATCTTACCGTGGTGTGAAACCGGCCTTAGACATAGCCTATCTGTCCCACCAGTCTCAAATGCATCACAAATAATAGTTGGTGGCCACTTGTACTGTTCCTAACTGTTCCCCATCTCCTCAAGCTGACTATAGCATCATTATAAATAAGCACATGTACTTTGTGTCACCTCATTGTTAGATTGTAAGCACTTATGAGCAGGGCTGTCATTATTTTGCTTTAATTATTGTATAATGCTTTATATTGTATTTTGTATTGTAGTTTTTTTTGTATTGTATTGTATTTTCTGATAACTGTTTCTTATGATTGTTTAAATATGAACCTCTGAATTGTGAAGCGCTGCATATGGGCATATAATGCTATAATCACCTCTGTACAGCAGCTGCCTCCTGACAGCTGCTGTACAGTTTTATGAATGAAAGCGCCGGGCTCCCCAGAGCAGCGCGCATACTATAGCTATTGGTATAGTATGTGCGCCGCTGTCTGAGGTCCTGAAAGGAAACTTGACCCCAGAAATGGACCCCCCCGCATCTTTATACTTGTCCCTGCACCCCCTCCTATCATTGCTAGCCATCCCTTTTGCATAAAAATCCGATTTGGTAAAAATGAGAAATGAGGTTATATTACCTCGCTTGTGTGGCTTCTCTGTTTTGAAGAAGTTGCAAAAGGTGGTGCTGGCTGCTTCTCCCCACTGCCTGCGGCGTAATTATGCAGCTCTGAGCCTCGGCGAATTATCCAAGGGGCAGTACAGTCGGTATGACGCGATTTTCGTCATACCACTTGTACCGCCCCTTTTACCGCCCCTTGGATAATGTGCCGATTCTCAGAGCTCACAGTATGCTCACAGCTGTCAGTGGAGCCGTGGCTTCATTCACAAAATTGTACAGAGCCGACAGGAGCCGGCTTACTGTACAGGAGTTTTTAACACATTACACGCCCACCTGAGTGGGCAGCATGTCTCTAGGGGGAATTGGCACCCCCTAGAGACATGATGGGCACAATTATTATGAATATTAAAGCTTTTTACACAGATTTTACAGTTTGCTCATCCCTGCGGAATCCGACACTCATAGACTCCCATGTTGTTACGTGCCGGATTGCCCAATCCGGGTTGATCCGATTTTACCCAATTTCAGCCCCAGAACACAAAAAACGTGTTGGGAAGCAGGGGAACATTTATAAATCCACAGCGTCTACTGCATCCGATACCGAATTCCACATTAAGGGCACATCCGGTACCGCATGCATTTTTAGGGACACACTTTTTCCAGTGGTAAATTAGTATTAAGGCAGAGGGTAATACCAGGTCCGGTAATGGATGCAGTTATCTGATTGTGCCTTCCAATTGTGACCCTAGCTTTAAAAAGAAAAAAAACACAATACTTATATTAAAATATACTGAAGGTTCAAATATATTTTATATAATTAGATTTGTTCTACTGTCTCTGAGACTCTGTGGTTTGACTGTGTGCACGGCATCATGAAATCTGAAAATTACCAAAGGACTTTGGGTTGCAAAGTAGGGCTTTCAGGTCTGACAGTTTGGATGCTAGCGGACTTTATGGCAAGTCTGTGGTGGACAGAAATGCTAATCCTTCTCATACCTCTGCACCCAAGTGAGTCCCTATAATTTCTGGGCATTCTCCAGCTCTCCTTTAGGTCACCTGTCACCCCTCTCTAGCCATAAGAGGTGGGATGTCACCTCCGGAGAGTGGAGCTAGTGCAGGTGCTGACTCTGATCATGTATTGCACTCTGAAATACTTACTTAAGGCTGTGGTATTGCTGGAAAGTGGAATGTCATTTCTCCCATCGATGATGCTATTAAGGGGTCCCGATGAACTGGGTCCCCTAATGTCAGCTGTTACTAGGAAACATGGGACGCTATGTCTCATTTCTATGTGGTGGGATATTCTTTTCAGTTCACTCACCTTGCCTCCTCCTTTGCCTCTCTGGGCCGAGGGTGGGGACTAAGCGCTACCTTAACAGTGTCAGGTGATCCCTGAGAAGGATATTTAAACCCATCTTATCCTCTGGCGCAGTACTTACTATTTTCACTTGTGCTTGGGTGGTAAGGTTATTAGTTCTAGCATGTCTCTTAAGGTTTGCTCTTTTGCTCTGGTTTTCTAATCTTTGCTTTGTCCCCAGCCTTTCCTTATTCTTTGTTTGGATCTGCACTGCTTTTCCTGTTTGTACTGATGTATTTGATTTGACATTGGCCTGTATGTCTAACCACCAGCTATCCGGTTACTGTCACCAGGGAAGGGATCTGCTAAAGTAACTCCTTACAGGACCTGAAGGCAGATGAAAAGCTCTCTGGCCCTTACAGACATGAATTATTGTGATGGCTTGTGCAAAGTGTATCTGGCAGACGGTGTGTGCTGGCTAGCAGTCTGGCGATTCCATCACTACTCATGCATCACAAGTATCCAATGTCAAAAAGCTGGTTTGTGTCCTAGGACATGGGTCTTCAAGTAGGACAGTGACCCCAAGCATACTTCAACAAGCACCCAGAAATGGATAGAGCAAAGCTCTGGAAAGTTTTGAAATGGCAGAAATGAGTCAGGATCTAAATCCCATTGAAGACCTGTGTCGAGATCTTAAAATTGATGTTGGGAGAAGGCACCCTTCAAATATGAAAGACCTGGAGCAGTTGTAAAAGAAGAGTAGTACAAAATTTCATTTGAGAGGTGTAAGAAGCTTGTTGATAGTTACATGAATTGATTGATTGCAGTTATTTATTCCAAAGGGAATGCAATTAAATATTAAGTTGAAAGCGCCAAGAATTTTATCTGGCCCATTTTTAAAGTTTTGTGGGAAATTATGCCCAATTTTCCTTAGTTTTTTGTGTCGATCCAATACACAGAAAGAAAATAAACATGTGTATAATAAAACATGTAATTGTAATAACTGTAGGAGAATTGGGAGATATACCGTATATACTCATGTATAAGCCGACCCGTGTATAAGCCGACCCCCCTACTTTTGCCCCCAAAACCTGGGAAAACCTATTGACTCATGTATAAGCCGAAGGTGGACCCCAGCAAGGTATACAGCCCCCAGCAGTGTGGTATACAGGCCCCTCCCAGTGGTATACAGGCCTCCCCAGTGGTAGTATACAGCAGCCTCCCCAGTGGTATATACAGGCCCCAGCAGTATATACAGCAGCCCCAGTGGTATACAGCAGCCCCAGTGGTGTGGTATATAGCAGCCCCAGTGGTATATAGCAGCCCCAGTAGTATGTAGCAGCCCCAGTGGTATATAGCAGCCCCAGTGGTATACAGCAGCCCCAGTGGTGTATAGCAGCCCCAGTAGTATACAGCAGCCCCAGTGGTATATAGCAGTCCCAGGGGTATACAGCAGCCCCAGTGGTGTGGTATACAGCAGCCCCAGTGGTGTATAGCAGCCCCAGTGGTATATAGCAGCCCCAGTGGTATACAGCAGCCCCAGTGGTGTGGTATACAGCATTTGGGGGCCACTGGGGCTGCTGTATACCACTGGGGCTGCTATATACCACTGGGGCTGCTATATACTACTGGGGCTGCTATACACCACTGGGGCTGCTGTATACCGTATTGACCTGTGTATAAGCCGAGGGGGGGACTTTTCAGCCCAATTTTTGGGTTAAAAAACTCGGCTTATACACGAGTATATATGGTACTTCATTTTCTGGAACAATTTCAAGGGTGGCAGCACTTTCAGACATGACTATATACAGGAGATTTTTTTTAATGTTTATTAGGTAGGGAATTGTTTACTTTTCTTTCAATGTTCTTTTTATTGAATATTAACCAACAAAATTAACAAGTAACTTCACAAAATTCAAATTACATTTACAAACAAGCAGCTATCTGGAAAAAGGAATTAGGTAGCAGTCATATCAATTATCAACTCACAGAAGGGAGTCAAGGTTGTTAAGTAAATTTTGCGAGCAGAAGTCTCTTCCGTCCAAGTTTTAATTTCTAGGAAAGGTAGCAAACAAGGCTCCAGTGATCCCTCTCCCAGAGGCCTACATAGGGCCTTTTAACCTGGGCCCTTTCAAATATTAGAAAACCATAAGTATTCGATAAGACTTTACTTGGGAACGTTTGCTGTGCAGAAAGTTGTTCGAATTGTGTAAGTGGTTGCAATAGGTTGGAATGCTTTATATGTTTATGTATATAGTCCTGTAGCCTACTATATTGAAGAAATATAATGTTGGCCAGTGGTTCATTGTGTTGGAGTTCCGCAAAGGAGAGCAGAAAGTCATCCAAAAACAGTTGGTCTATTGAGACGGGTGGGATGGTTGTGAACCAACAGGTGAGTTATTCCTGGGTTTCAGAGATAAGGGGTCAGGTAAGTCCTGTACTGTTAAAATAGGGGACAAGGGGGGCCGCTCAGGGATATTCCAGTTGCCATACTCTGAGAATAACCCGTGTGATTTCGTTTCATGGTGGACTGGACTTGCTATTGAAATCGTACAGTAAAGCTAAAGGCCACTTTACACACACAGATATCTGTGACCAACTTCTAAACAGATCTCTGGTTGCAGTGAAATCATGGACACATTGTTCCATGTTGTGGCTGTATACAAAATGGAGCAATGTGTCCATGATTTCACTGCAACCAGAGATCTGTTCAGAAGTTGGACACAGATATCTGTGTGTGTAAAGTGGCCTTAAGAATCTCAATAGGACTGGGAATCTCCAGTTTTCAAAGTTGAAAATGTTGAAAAATGGATCAGTTAATAGATCCATAGGCTCTAATGCAAAAAATACAGTGTCAAAGTGCACTGCTAAAAACGCTATGCGATTTTGCATCTGCATCAAAACACGCTGCTAGCAGCATTTTTGGGTGCTGTAGCAAAAGTGCATGCTTTTTTTAACATGGACCCTATGGGAAACGCATCCGTTAACGCATGGTTAACGCATCCATTAACGCATGCATTAACGCTAGCGTTCTTTTGGCAACAAAATGGCAACTGAAAAAAAGCCTAGCATTAACGCAGGCTTGCCAAAAACATCCTTCCAAGTGTGACCCCAGCCTAAAAGAGTAAAACAAAGTTGAATAAAATGTGTACAAAACTAAAAAAAACACAAACGTGCACAAAATCATAAAACTCCATTGTACCCCTAAAAATGTGTCGTTTGTGTTAAAAAAAATTAAAATGTACACAAAATTTATATTGGTGAAACTAAAAAACTGTCATGGTATTTATTCCATACGGTGAATAGTATGAAAATCAAACACACCAAAAATGTCCTCATGCTTCTTCATCATGCTGATACACAAACAAATTGAATGAAAAGCGATCAAAAAGTCATCTGCATGGAAGTGAATTACTAAAATTCCACATTTTGATGAATGCAGGTTTTTATAAAATTCAAATGGAACTCAATTCTGCTCAAACCTAAAAAGTCTAGATTTTTAATCTCTATATGTACAGGGCAGGTAGGAGGTGGTGAAAGAAAGCTAAAAAAAAAATGCAGAGAAATAGATCCCACTGCTGCTAACTTGCTAACTAGTAAGTTCCTTATCAAGTGCTGAATTCACAGCACTAATGCTCAGTATTGCTGTATCATACTTTCCATGCTATTGCTGATTCTGAAAATAAAGATAGGGGAATAGAAATCCCTTTGTTTTGTGCATACTGTCCAGAGGAGACATAAGGATGTTGGTCTCCAGAAACTGTTTGAATAAGGGCCTTTCACATCAGCGTTTATTTGAAATCGCGCAGATGCGGTGAAAAAAAGCATCTGCCGCGATTGCCGCATAACCGCTGCACTTGCGGCGCGGTTGCGGTAATCCCCATAGAAAGTATAGGGGGATTTGTGGCAGGTGCGGCAAGTGCGGTTTTGCACTTGCGGCAGGTGCGGCCGCGAAAAAAAACGCGGTGACCGCGGGTTTTTTCGCGGCCGCACTGCCGCAAGTGCAAAACCGCACTTGCCGCACCTGCCGCAAATCCCCTATACTCTCTATAGAAATACCGCTACGCGCTGCAAGTGCAGCGGTTATGCGGCAATCGCGGCAGATGCGGTTTTTTCACCGCATCTGCCGCGATTTCAAATAACGCTGATGTGAAAGGGCCCTAACAATAAAAAAATAATAATATTTTTTGGCTTTGTATAGCTATCTGAATTTTTTATGCTTCATCAATCAAATTTTTAAGGTTATTTTGAACTCTTTGGTTTCTGATAAAAAAAGTTTTTAAAATGATTCCCTTGACTGTTTGGCAGCTATGGAAGAAAAGTGGGTACAAGCTAGGTTGCTAAACCCAATGTGGTGCGGTGTCTTGTAGAGTAAGGAATTCTGTACTAAATTTCACTAATTAAACTGCTATTTTGCAGCTTTTATTTACATTGATTCATGATGAAGCTTGAACTGAACCTTTCTTAAAGCCCTGTCACACATAATGAGATCGCTAACGAGATCGCTATTGCGTCACAGATTTTGTGACACAACAGCAATCCCGTTAGCGATCTCGTTCTGTGTGACACGCATCAACGATCTGGCGCCTGCTGTGAGATCGTTGATCGTTACACACTGCTCTGGATCATTTCTACGTCGTTGCACTCCTACTGGGAGCGCTACATCGTTGTGTTTGACGGGGACAATAACCAACGATCTCAATGCTACGCTATGGAGTGACAATTCCCAATGACCTCGGTATAATTCTGGATCACTAGTGCGTCGTTTTCACATCACTGGTGAGATACCTGTTTGACATCTTACCAGCGATGTGAAAAACGATGCACTAGCGATCTCTGCACGTCGTTATCGTTATTGGGATCGCTGGTGCGTCATTATGTGTGACTGGGCCTTTACTTTGTATTTAGTGAACTTTAGTAAAGAAAAATCACCGAATTGGTACATAAACTACTAAGTAGAAAAAACTCACCCAATTTGGCCGCTTACAAATTTCATTGCATTTCATGTCCAGTGATACCACCTGTCTCCTCCTTGTGGCACGGCTGGTCGCAGATGCCACAATCGCCCACGTGTCAGGGTTGTAGGAGATGGAGCATCGGTGTTGGGAGACATGGGTTGCCTCTGAGGTGGCTGATAGTATCCTGCTAAATGCAATCATATTTGTAAGCGGCCAAATTCGGTGAGTTTTTTGAACTTTAGTAAACCAGATGATCCAACAGATGCTTAAGCCTTTGTAAACCAACATAACTGTTTTATGATTAAGTGGGTAATTTTTTTTCATTCTACATTTGTTTCTCTTATATATTTTAATATCAAGGCACATGCAGATGATTAAAACCAATCGTGCAACATGAATATCCCAAAGTGACAGACATATTGAACTTGAAAGTATCCCTTGTAGCAATACAGTCATCCTTTGACTAGAGTGACAGACCCCAGAGATACATCAAATGCTGCTTTTAAGTAACTTGGTAAAATTAGACATTTAACCTGAGGCTCAGTATTCTCTGCCCATGGGGAATAAGTCCATGAGTTTGTTGTTGGAGCATTTGGACATTTGGAAAGCTCTATTTAACGCAGAATAGTTTTCCAAAGAAAGTTTTTGAGACTCCTTAAACACTGTGAGAGATGATTCTACATCTTTATAACAAATTCTTATGGTGTGAAAAAGTTGCACATTTTGGCAAAATATATTTTTTTTTTTTTTAACCTATTGCCATTTTTCAAAAGTGTCGAGAAAGTAGGAGTACAACTTATTCATGATTAACTGTGGCATTTTACATAAATCTTGGCAATCTGATTATTTTAAGTCTTCCAAATTGCCTTTCTAACTTATAACCTTTGAAATAGCTGAAGGGGATTTCTTTAGGTGGCAGTCATTGCACATTTTTAACAGTTTATATTTATGTAGCAAATAAAAAAATCCTATGAATATTCACAATATTCACATTCTCTAAGGCAGGAGTAACTTTGATACTTACAATTATGACATGTGGCACCGTGTATCCAGTTCCTTCACAGCTGCAAGTTATGGTATCCCAGGTCTGAGTGCATTTGCCTCCGTGTTCACAATTATTAGGGACACATCTGTCAAGAAAGATGGATAAAATAGAATAAAAATCAGATAAATAAGATATAAATTAGTAGTCTAAGTGACCAAATTTCAAATTGCCCATGTAGTATATTAGAGCAAATACCTTTGGCAGCTTTTATACACAGTAGTAATTAATCCTCATTAGCACAAAGAGATGGTAATGAAATGTGACGGTATATGCCAATTGCACAAAAGGTGAGGCATGGCAAGACTAATAACAGCCATCCTGATTCAAGCAGCACATCAGGGCACAGGTTGATCGGCTAGATTAGCTTCTCCAAACTCCATAATTGGCAGAAACATGAGTGCAGACATTAGAAAAGAACAAGAAGAGACATGTTTGTGAACCTTCACTGTTCAATGGTTGGGCCTGAGACTTGTAAGATATCAGGCAAGTTTAACAGCATACGGAGAGATTGCAATGATTTTCAGAGGCTACTTCTCATCAGTAAAAAGGTAATGAGGTGGCTGTGTGCCTGCTGGCTTTAACAGAAAATAATCAGCCTGCATTGCAAAGCATGGGCATTCAACTAAGGAAAAAAGGCATTAAACAGCAAATCTTATAACAGAAGTTGGAATGATTCAATCTCTGATATTTTCTTCCTTTTCAAGTTCATTCATGCCAGCCGCAGGCACGGGCTCCTCATACAGAATTGAAGAATAAATATACCAAACTCTAAAACTAAAGAGAGATGCTACCCATAAATCCCGCTGGTTACAATTATTAATGTGGGTATGCTTAGAGTCTTCTAGACACATTATATCAAGACCTGTCTATAAGAGGCACCAATATTTGTTGTAATTTCCTCCCTAATTCTGAAGGGAATGTTTTCAGTACTTAATTTTAATTTTACCAAGGAGGTTTCCCAAGGAATTGGATTTGTGAGTGATGTTAGCACTGCAGCTCACCCCATTAAGGGGTTAATGAGGAGCTAGGCAACAAGATTGTGCAAACAGTAGTATTCCGTAAGTGTTTATGTCTGACTCATGGCACTGGAAGAGGAAGGACTGTATGCAAAGCATACGGGCATCTTCATGGAGCTTAGCGACTCATTGCCATCTTAACAGTGCAGTACATCACAGCTAGTCAGTTTCAGCTACACTCTGCTATAAAGGCTGTTTGAAATTCTGTGCCTGTTTTAGGCCCTTTCACATCAGCGTTTTTCGTAATTCGCGGGAGATGCGGTGAAAAAACCGCATCTGCCGCGTTTGCCGCATAACGGTTCCACTTGCGGCAACGGTTTGCGGTTTTTTCCATAGGAAGTATAGGGGGACTTGCGGCAGATGCGGCAAGTGCGGTTTTGCACTTGCGGCAGGTGCGGCAGCGAAAAAAACCGCGGCTGACCGCGGTTTTTTTCGCTGCCGCACCTGCCGCAAGTGCAAAACCGCACTTGCCGCATCTGCCGCAAGTCCCCCTATACTTCCTATGGAAAAAACCGCAACCGTGCCGCAAGTGGAACCGTTATGCGGCAAACGCGGCAGATGCGGTTTTTTCACCGCATCTGCCGCGAATTACGAAAAACGCTGATGTGAAAGGGCCCTTACACAGCAGTTTGGCAAAGGATACCTTAAAAGACATGAATGATCTGGAGGGGTTAATCTTCTTCACCACCCCAGGGGCATAGGGTGCTTCACCAGCACCAGAACTGGAACGGCCTTCAGAGAAATGGACACATATGTGACCTGGAGCTCCAATGTACTACCCACATTGGGCCTCATTGACAGCAAGGTGCAGATACAGAGTTGGGCTCCAATGCCAGAGGAAGACTTGAGGAGCTCACAGTCAGGAGCTGACCCATTACCCATGCTATCCGGGAGCACCAGATGTCAGACTTCAGAGGATCTTGCAGCATGCCTGGCTGTATTTCCCCTGCAGCCGGTTTTGCAGCTACTGGATCACCAATTCCACCAGGACCAGGGGCATGTTGATGTGGAGGATCCCTACCCCTCCAAGCAACTATCCAGTATGGCAAGAACCACCCCATCCTGTATTCTTTATTGAGGAAAATTCACTTTGGGTATATCATCGCTTGAGAGTGGTAGCGTGGGCCTAAGCCAATCATTTCCACAACCAATGATTCTGAGGCAGTGTTGTGGCCTTTTTTACTATGTCCAATGGTAACCTTCAGCCCAGGCAGTGCTGAGAAAGCTGGCATACAGTATTAACACCAAGTACAGTGTAATTTGTGAAAAAAAGGGAATGTTGTTGGGTCAATGACCCATACCTTAGTTGGCATTTTGCCCAGAGAAAGACTTTTTTGTGTAGCTTTTCAGTTCTTCCTTGACTGAGACTTGTGTTTTTTTGTTAATAGTATTTTGTCCCTTCCCAAATTTTTTGCCGTTTGCACTTCTCACTGCTGACTGAGAAGGCATACATGCAGCATTTGGGCTACAACTTAAAGACCTTCATGGAATTTTCACCTTCATAAGAGTCTGCTGATCACTGTGGGATTTTAGTTATATACAGTATACTAAGTATATTCCTATATTTGTGTTTAAGTATTAGTATGGCGTATGTTACAGTAAAGTATTTTGTACTCCACTCCTTCTGTGCTGAACTGTTTCTGTAAAAATATACTGATGTACAGAGACTGGTGAACAAGCTGTAGGCCTCTGGCCTGACTGTCTGAGGTATGGAAATGCAAGACCCTGTGCCCATGGTGCATTCTTTGCTGCTTTTTTGATTCAGATTTTAAGAATCTGCATAACAATCTGCATGTCTATCCTGATACCAGCAAAATCTATTACAGTTCAGAAGTGATGTGCACACATTGCTTTTTTTTCCTTGCACATGTGGTTCAGGTTTTTTATACCACAAAATTTGCAAGGAAAAAAAACACGTTGGCACAGCACTTCTAAAATCTTGTAGACTTTGCTGGCTTCAGGATAAACATGCAAATTTTGATCCAGCTTCTAAAAATCTGCTTCAAAAGAAGCATCAAAAAATGTACTATGGGTACAGGCTTTAACTACTATATGGTAGAGGCATGTTCACAAAAAGTATCCCCAGGCAGGCACACAGGCATTGGTGAAAGTGTGACAAACGGTGCCTTCACAAACATTACTGCAGTTCAAACTCAAGGAGTCACACAGGGGCTATCCCATAAGTTTGAACTGCATTGCACTTCCTGATGTCATCGCTCCTCACACGCACAGTGTCTCATGATACTGGCAAGATATATCCACTTCGTCTCATGCAATATTGTGGCTCTCACGAGACAGCAAGTGTTATGGGCGATGAAGCCACTGAGATTATGTCAGGTCAAACTATGGGATTCCCTGCTGTGTGATACCTGCTGTGTAATCTGAGACAACATCAAGGACGTCATGAGGATGTCTGAGGCTCATGAGCGGGCCCGGAAGCATAATGAGTGGTGACAATGGCGCTGAAGCTTGCTAATTAATATTATAGAAGATAACATCTGTGCTAAAACAATGGGACTACAATGTAAAATTATTTGACCTGCGTTTGGAAGATTTTGGACCCCATTTAAGGTGTTATCTAGGCCTTTGATTTTGCCTCCCATTGATTTAAATGGGGTTTGGATGTTCAACGAAATATTCGCTGATCTATTCGGCAAATATATGCATGTTCAATGAACCAAACCAAATCCAATCTTCAAAAGGTTCACTCATCTCTAGTAAACAGCACTCTGAGATAAAGAAATTCACCACAGTCATAAATGCACCCCACATTTAGCTCATCAGTAAACACAGTAATAAGCAGCCGGAAATCCCCCTTCCCATATTACTCTTGTTTCTGGAAGACACAGGAAACACTGTCATGATGGACACCTGAAGCAAAGTATCTGGTATTCCAGGATGGATTGAGATCAGAGAGGATCAGGGTAAATGAAGTAACACAATTACATCACTACATTCTATAACTTACTATTTCAAACTGCTTCAGATATACTTTTTCTGGGAAAGATAATTGAATGTAAGGCTGTAGAAGAAAAAGAGGAGTTTGCTTTGTTCTATAATTGAATCCTTATTTATTTTTTAACATTTCCTGGGGGAGACCATAGAGTGGATGAATACTTCTTGTTATATCTGTATAGTTAGTACTATACAGTACTATACTATTAGGATGTTTGTTCTTTATGGCTGTTAAAATGAATGTTAGTCAAATGACAGAAAAATCCCTTTAGGTGGTCATACACATGTAATGGCTCATTTAGCTGACAGCAAGTTCCTCCAACTCCTCCATATGCATGAACATTTGGTTCTGCCAAGTTTTCATGTAGGGTTAATGGCTACAGAGGAGAAAGTCACTGTCACACAGCTCTGGCAATGACCTATTTATTGAAGAATAAAAGGTTTGAGTTATAGAATTCAAACTTCTGCAATTTAAATTTTACCCATGGCTGTATTATTCATACTGATAACTCGGCTGCAGCTCAGGGGTCCTACAGGAACTAAGGGCCCCAACCTATTTTTCTTTTAATAAGACACTAGAACATGCACTTTATGGTCCCAATGGTTAAATATACTTTCCACTCTGACATAGCAATATATATGCATATAGTTTTATGACAGCACACCAATGGCGCACCATAATTGATAAATATAGCTACGTTCTGTTTTTTCCTTTCAAGATAACTCAACTTTAGTGACCAGTGCCATCCAAATGCTGCCAATGCTAATTAAATTATGGAAGGCTTAGATGTTCATGACAAGAATATAGCTTTGCCTCATACAAGTCACTAGTATGACCACACTTAGAATACTGTGTACACTTTTGAGCTCCAGTGTATAAGAAAGACATAGCTGAACTAGAGCGTGTGCAAAGAAAAATGACCAAGACGGGGTGTCTGCAATACAAGAAATGTTATTAAACGTATGGTTATGCCAAGCAAAGGAAGGACACCGGGCACTAACAAACCTTGCTATAGGTCACCGTCACTCTGTGACTATATGCTGCAGTTATTGGGACGGTGCCGGCTACCATAAGTGATATAACGAACATTGTCCATAGAAGAAAGCATAGCCGCACTCACTAAAATTGGGTCTTTTCTTTATTCTTTTATTCGCTTATTCCAGCGTAGCAGGGAGGGGGTGCAGGGAGGCACTACGTATGGTTATTCAATTTAAAAAAACAAAGGTTTAGGAGTGATAATATTAAAATATATGAAGGTGTTTCTAATGATCTTATTACACTAAGGACAGCAATGGTAACTAGGGGGCATCCTTTATGTCTATAACAAGCAAGGTTTAATCATAATCACAGACATAGATTCTATATGTTCTGTGTGAGCAGTGAGACTATAGAACTCTGTGTCGCAGGATGTTATAATTGTTGATTCACTACTAAAATTTACAAGGAGGACCTGGATGCCAATCTTGATAAATATGTTATTAACATATTATATATGTTACAAATTAATATGAGTTTGTAGATATCAAACATGTGTAGTTTTATCTAAGTTGTGAACAAAAATTCAGAAGTTTCTTAAAAAAAAAAAAAGGTACTGTCCTTTTTTGACACCATTACTGAGATCCATAGCATTCAATTTTTTTGTGTCTTGAGCTGATGATTTTAATTATACTATTTTTGGTTAGATGTGCTCTTTTGATCGCCTGTTATTTCATTTTAGTGCTATGTCGCAGTGACCAAAAAACACAATTTTGACATTTTTTCCATTACACAGTTTACCAATCATAATATTTATTTTAGATTTTAATGGATCAAGTATTTCTGAATGATGTGACACCAAACAAATAAAGTTAGAGCAGCACTGTGCACTGGTATAATGGATGCACAGCGATCTAGGCTATCCCTTTCAAGATGCCTATAGATGCATACAGTTTTTAAGAAAGGTGCAGCACTCCAAATTGATGCAGTGAGGTTGTTTAATTCAGCATAATGCACAAATATGGCGACGTTTCAGGCCCACACGCCCTTAGTCCATCAACCACTAGCTGGTCTTCTAAACATTTTATACATGTTGTACCAATTACATCAATTATTTTCAATACATCAAATTACAGTGTCAAAATATTAATATAAATCTTCTGTGCGAAAATATTCTTTAATCATATTTATCAAATTCTATATTTCCATCTCATTGTTGTGATTCATGTGCTAAACTCATTTTACACAGTTATTCTACTCACTTCTGGTTAATTGGAAGTCTCTATGTATAATAAGTTTCTAATGATAATAATTAATATGTTAAAGTACACTTATATTACTTCATAAACATAAGAGCGGCTCCTAGCCTTAATTACCATGTATCTTGCATGTAAGATACACAATGACCACTTATAAAATGTGTTCAAAGTGCTGCCCATTGTGTTGGATTGTCAATGCAACCCTCTTCTCCCACTCTTGACACACTGATAGCAACACCGTAGAAGAAATGCTAGCACAGGCTTTCAGTATCCGTTGTTTCAGATGCTGCGCATCTCGTATCTTCACAGCATAGACAATAGCCTTCAGATGAATGATGAGGCAAACTTTCTTGTGAATGGTGAAGTTAACAAACAAAACCATGGCTATTGGTCTGACACTAACCCACAGTGGATAGATCCCTCCAAGACTTTTGGAACATAAAAATTGATGGTATGGTGTGGTATATGGGGTACAAAAATAGTGGGGCCATTCTTCATCAATGGAAACCTCAATGCCACTGGATATCGGAAATTTCTACATGATTCAGATATCCAGTGGCATTGAGGTTTCCTTGATGATGAATGGCCCCACTATCTTTGTACTCCATATACCACACCATACCATCAATTTTTGTGTTCCAACAGTCTTGGAGGGATCTATCCAGTGTGGGTTAGTGTCAGACCAATAGCGGTGGTTCTGTTTGTTAACTTCACCATTCACAAAAAAGTTTGCCTCATCACTTATCTGAAGGCAATTGTCTATGCTGTGAAGATAAGAGATGTGCAGCATCTGAAACAATGGATACTGGAAGCCTGTATTAGCATTTCTTCTGCGGGCTTGCGGTAAGTGTGCGGCAGATGCGGCAAGTGCGGTTTTGGCACTTGCGGCAGGTGCAGCCGCGAAAAAAAACGCGTATAAGCCGAGGGGGGAACTTTTCAGCCCAAATTTTGGGCTGAAAAACTCGGTTTATATGCGAGTATATACGGTAGCTTTATTTCCAATGGGACAAAAGGGGAGCGATTTTTCAACTTCTAGTTTTTTTTTAGTTTTTTCATATTTTAAGAAACTTTTTTCACTTTTCCTTCATTTTACTTGGACCCTTACAGTGGCTCAACACTGCAGTGTCTGATTGCTGCTGCAGTACAGAGGGATACTTTGGCATCCCTCAGTAATGCAGAAATGAATACAGTCATATGAAAAAGTTTGGCACCCCTCTTAATCTTACTCTTTTTTTTTTTGTTTAAAATTTTTTTTTGCAACAGCTATTTTAGTGTGATATATGTAATAACTGATGGACACAGTAATATTTCAGGATTGAAATGAGGTTTATTGTACAAACCAAAAATGTGAAATATGCATTATTTCAAAATATGACAGGTGCCAAAGTATGGGCACCCTTCTGATTTTCATGATTTGAATACTCCTAACTACTTTTTACTGACTTACTGAAGCACTAAATTGGTTTGGTAACCTCATTGAGCTTTGTACTTCATAGCCCGGTGTATCCAATCATGAGAAAAGCTATCTCTCTTGCAAGTTGTTCTCCTAGTTGCATCTTCTCTGAGGAGTGGCATCATAGGCTCCTCAAAACAGCTCTCAAATGATCTGAAAAAAAGATTGTTCAACATAGTTGTTCAGGGGAAGGATACAAAAAGTTGTTTCAGAGATTAAACCTGTCAGTTTCCACTGTGAGGAACATAGTAAGGAAATGGAAGACAACAGGGACAGTTCTTGTAAAGGCCAGAAGTGGCAGGCCAACAAAAATATCAGAAAGGCAGAGAAGAAGAATGGTGAGAACAGCCAAGAACAATCCACAGACCACCTCCAAAAGACCTGCAGTATCATCTTGCTGCAGATGGTGTCACTGTGCATCGGTCAACAGTACAGCGCACACTGCACAAGGAGAAGCTGTATGGGAGAGTGATGCGAAAGAAGCCGTTTCTGCATGCACGCCACAGAGTCGCCTGAGCTTTGCAAAAGCACATTTGGACAAGCCAGTTTCATTTTGGAAGAAGGTCCTGTGGACTGATGAAACAAAGATTGAGTTGTTTGGTCATACAACAAGGCGTTATGCATGGCGCCACAAAACCACAGCATTCCAAGAAAAAGATAGAGTCCATCATGTTTTGGGGCTGTGTGGCCAATGACGGCACGAGAAATCTTGTTGAAGTTGAGGGTCGCATGGATTCCACACAGTATCAGCAGATTCTTGAGAATAATGTTCAAGAATCAGTGTCAAAATTGAAGTTACGCCGGGGATGGATCTTTCAGCAAGACAATGATCCAAAACACTGTTCCAAATCTACTCAGGCATTCATACAGAGGAACAATTACAATGTTCTGGAATGGCCATCCCAGTCCCCAGACCTGAGTATCATTGAACATCTGTGGGATGTTTTGAAGCAGACTGTCCATGCTCGGCAACCATCAAACTTAACTGAACTGGAATTGTTTTGTAAAGAAGAATGGTCAAAAATACCTTCATCCAGGATCCAAGAACTCATTAACAGCTACAGGAAGCGACTAGAGGCTGTTATTTTTGCAAAAGGTGGATCTAATAAATATTAATGTCACTTTTCTGTTGAGGTGCCCATACCTTTGCACCTGTCAATTTTTGAAATAATGCATATTTCACATTTTCGGTTAGTACAATAAACCTCTTTTCAATCCTGAAATATTACTGTGTCCATCAGTTATTACATATATCACACTGAAATAGCTGTCGCAAAAAAACAATTTTAAACAAAAAAAAGAGTAAGATTAAGATGGGTGCCCAAACTTTTTGACATGACTGTAACTCCTGCGAACGCCCCTGCTCAGGCAGTGTTTACAGGAAGTGAGTTATGACAGTGACAGAGGTCATCATCTAACCCATCACTTTCATGGCAACACATTGGCACCCCACGATCACATCACAGGGTCATCAATGGCAGTGTGGAATTGCGCGATCCCCGTCGTGCCATGTTAAAGCCTGCTGTCAAACTCTGAAGGGTTGACAAATCTTCACCTATGCCTGTTAGCTGCACATGCTGGCTGATCCAATCAACTGGCATATGCTTGGAATGATACTAGCTCAGCTTGTGAGCTTGCATCAAAGGCAGGGAGGTGACCTAGGACATATAGATACGTCCTAGCTTGTAAAAGGGTTAAATATTATTAATATTAGATTTTGTGATGAGACATTTATCCAGTCAACTTGTCTGATCACCACATCTTGTGGAGTTGGGAAAGAATTTTCCCTAATATGGAGCTGCTAACATCAAATGCGTTTTTGCATGTGTTTTTAATGCGTTTTTCCATTAAACTCAATGGGTGGAAAAATGCATGCTTTTTTTATGCGTTTTTAGCGGTAAAACGGAAATGCAGCAAAACTCAGACCTGTATTAGATGTGAAAAGTGCCAGAGAAAAAAGAGAGCTAGGTCTCGCTCAATGTTAGAAAGTCACATGTGATTCTAGGCATAGAAATGTGACAGCAATATAGTATCACCGTCACCGAAGTCCAATATATCCATGTACAATTAGAAAAACCATAGGTTAAACTAAATGTTACATTTTCTCTTAGGCCCCTTTCACATCAGCGTTTTTTTTAAATCGCGGCAGATGCGGTGAAAAAACAGCATCTGCCGCGATTACCGCATACCGGCTGCACTTGCGGCACGGTTGCGGCAAGCCCCATACAATGTATAGGCGGGCTTGCGGCAGGTGCGGCAAGTGTGGTTTTGGCACTTGCGACAGGTGCGGCCGCGAAAAAAAAACAAGGTCTGCCGCAATTTAAGAAAAACGCTGATGTGAAAGGGGCCTTATTAAAATAGTGGTGCATAGGGGAGTCATATAAGGTGAAAGCGAACCTAAATGTTTCAGTATTATGTTTTAGGTTTGCTATTGCCCTATGTACCACTATTTTAATATGAGAACATACCGTATTTCTTTTAACCTTTTTTCTACCTAGACTTTGAATATCTAAGGGTGCTTTCACACTAGCGTTTATTTGAAATCGCGGCAGATGCGGTGAAAAAAACGCATCTGCCGCGATTACCGCATACCGGCTGCACTTGCGGCACGGTTTTGGCAAGCCCCATACATTGTATAGGTGGGCTTGCTGCAGGTGCGGCAAGTGCGGTTTTGGCACTTGCGGCAGGTGCGGCCGCGAAAAAAACGCGGCTGACAGCGTTATTTTTTCGCGGCCGCACTTGCGGCAAGTGCCAAAACCACACTTGCTGCACCTGCCGCAAGCCCGCCTATACATTGTATGGGGCTTGCCACAAACGTGCCGAACCGTGCCGCAAGTGCAGCCGGTATGTGGTAATCACGGCAGATGCGTTTTTTTAACCGCATCTGGCGCGATTTCAAATAAAACGCTGATGTGAAAGGGGCCTTATACAGTTGAAACCAGAAGTTTACATACACTATATAAAATGACACATATGCATGTTTTTTCACTATCTAACAGGAGATCAGAATAAACCTTTACTTTACTTAACTTTTGTCAGGGACTGTATTTCTAATTGACCTAAAAACAGTAAAGTAAAGTAAAGGTTTATTCTGATCTCCTGTTAGATAGTGAAAAAACATGCATATGTGTCATTTTATATAGTGTATGTAAACTTCTGGTTTCAACTGTATAAGGCCCCTTTCACATCAGCGTTTTATTTGAAATCGCGGCAGATGCGGTGAAAAAACGCATGTGCCGTGATTACCGCATACCGGCTGCACTTGCGGCACGGTTCGGCACGTTTGCGGTAAGCCCCATACAATGTATAGGCGGGCTTGCGGCAGGTGCGGCAAGTGCAGTTTTGGCACTTGCCGCAAGTGCGGCCGCGAAAAAATAACGCGGTCAGCCGCGGTTTTTTCGCGGCCGCACCTGCCGCAAGTGCCAAAACCGCACTTGCCGCACCTGCAGCAAGCCCACCTATACATTGTATGGGGCTTGCCGCAACCGTGCCGCAAGTGCAGCCGGTATGCGGTAATCGCGGCAGATGCGTTTTTTTCACCGCATCTGCCGCAATTTCAAATAAAACGCTGATGTGAAAGGGGCCTTATACAGTTGAAACCAGAAGTTTACATACACTATATAAAATGACACATATGCATGTTTTTTCACTATCTAACAGGAGATCAGAATAAACCTTTACTTTACTTTACTGTTTTTAGGTCAATTAGAAATACAGTCCCTGACAAAAGTTATGTCGCTTATCCATGTTATGTGAATTAAAGCTTATAACCTGACATTAAATTCATCCATTGGTTTTATAAATCACTCTTTTGAAAGCTGAAACCCTCCCAAATGTGGTTTGGGTTAAGAAAATAAATTGGCATCAATGCTGAAATATTGATCATTTAATGAACACAGAATGGTCAGATTTTTGCAAGACAAACGTTTTGTCGCCTGATCATATAATGCACCCAATCCTAGTTTACATCCTCACCTGTGCTCCTTAAATGATAGGTTAATTAGTGGGTGTGCATAAAAAGAAACCCAGCACCCCAGACCTTCACTTGAATTGCAACTTGAGCTCTGACAACAAGTCAAAAATCCACCCTGCGACCAAAGCCTTTATTATCAAGAGGCTGAAGACCTGATCCACTGCAGAGGTGGCTGGCACCTTTATTGTGTCTCAGCGTCAAGTACAAAGAATTAAAAAAAGATTTGAAGAGGCTGGAGATGTGTTTGACAAGCACAGGTCCAGCAGACCCTGCAAGACAACTGCTCAGGAGGAACATTTGTTAGTTAGAAAATCCAAAGCAAGCCCCTTTTCCACTGCAGCAGGGCTCCAACAGGCCTGGTCACCTCAAGTCCCTGTGTCACCTAGAACAGTTTGTAGGATTCTGTCTCGAAATGGCCTCCATGGCCGAATCAGTGACCTGAAGTCAGCACTAAAATAAAGGTAAATAAAAAACCGTATGGCATTTGCATAGTCCCACAGCCTGCTAAACAGATGGACACTGGAAATGTGGCAGAAGGTGGATTTCGCTGATGAATCTTCAATAGAATTACACCACAGCCGCCGCAAATACTGCAGGAGACCTACTGGAGCCCGAAAGGATCCAAAATACACCCATAAAACAGTTAAATTTGGTGGTGTAAAGATCATGGTCTGGGGTTACATTCAGTATGGGAGTGTGTGAAACATTTGCAAGGTGGAAGGCAATATCAATAGCCCAAAATATCAAGAAGTATTAGCTACCTCTTACATTTCAAATCATAAAAGGGGTCAAATTCTGCAGCAGGATGGTGCTCCATATCATACATCCATCTCAACAACAAAGTTCCTCCAGGCAAAAAAGATCAAGGTGCTCAAGGACTGGCTAGCCCAGTCACCAGACATGAACATCATTGATAAATTGTATGAATCATTGTTGAACCGCATGGATACAGTCCTTCAAACTCACGGTAGTCACACAAAATATCTGTGAAGAATTTTAATACAAACCTGTAACATCATGGGAAAGACTAAAGAAATTAGCCAAGATATCGGGAATAGATTTGTGGACTTGCATCAGTCTGGTTCATCCTTGGGTGCAATTTCCAGATACCTGAAAGTGCCTTGTTCATCTGTGCAAACAATTATATGCAAGTACAAACGAAATGAGAATGTCCAGCCATCATATCGATCAGGGAGGAGACGGGTTTTGTGTCCCAGAGAGGAATGTGCTTTGGTCCAACATGTACATATCAACCCCGGAACAAAAGTTAATGACCTTGTGAATATGATAGCAGAAGCTGGTAAGATTATGTCATTATCCAAAGTGAAATAAGTACTGTATCAACATGGAATGAAAGGACACTTTGCCAGATGTCACACAGTGGTATAACGGTCATGTAAATAAGTCAGGATAGTAACGATGGGCAAAAGGCAATCAGGGGAACTGTCTGACCCCTAGACTGGGGGTTCCTGGCTCACCCTGTTCCCAGAATTACCTCTGAAGGTGAGGATGTTTGGTTCACCAGCCTTGCCCTTGTTTCTGCACAGTCTTAAGCTAAACCCCTCACCTCCACACATGGACCGGGAAGCATAGCAACTCCCACAGAGTAAGGAAAACTTCAAGCAAGAACAGCAGTGAGGCTTCAGCACACACTGCACTAACCTCCTCACAGCTCACAGTCTTTGCAGAGGTCAAAACTCAATCAGTGACATCTGCTAGTGGAAAAGGGAACTAATGAAAGGCCAGGAGCGTGGACAACTGTACAACCCGACACACACCCTCACCTGAAGAGCCAAAAAGGACCATAGACAGCAGCAGCTTTTGACATTAACTCTGAAGTTATCAACAGGAAGTAAACATATTAAATCACTGCTGAGCAGTTCAGGAAGACTGCTATGCAGTCTACACATGACAGCAAGAGGAAGTCATTACTCCAAAAGCAACGTAAAAAAGCCAGATTCTGTTTTGCAAATGCACAAAGGAACATAGACCTAAATTTTTGGACAAATAGCCTGTGGTCTGTCAAAACTAAAATTGAACTGTTTGGCCATAATCATTATTGTTACCCTTACAACTGTGACTGGTGCACTTAACAAAATAGATGGCATCATGAGGAAACAAGATTAGGTGGCAATACTGAAGCAACATCTCAAGACATCAGCCAGGAAATTAAAGCTTGGGCAGAATTGGGTCTTTGAAATGGACAATGACCCAAGGTTTGCTGTTAAACTGGTTACAAAGTCGCTTAAAGTGCACCTGTCACCAGTTATGGGGGTTCTAAACTCTGCACACCTCCTGTCACATGATCTAATTGGGCTTCCTGTAACCCCTTTATATCCCCAGATGTCCCCCTGCATACCTCAGAAAATGAATTTTGTTCTGTCCCATATGCTAATTTTTTGGTTCGGTCATATGGGTGTCTGCAGATTGCGGTCAGTGCTGCCCTGCTCCATGCAAACACCTCCCCTTCTGATTGTGTGCAAGTGGATGATGTCACTATGTCATCCACACAATTCCCATGGCTAGCGCCTGTGCAATGGCATGCCTCACTGTGTACTATTGAACAGCCAGTGATTCCACTGCACAGGTGTTAGACTTCGGGCACTGTGCGACTGATGTGAGATCAGAGTCTCGCACCTGCGCAGTGGAGTTACTGTCTTTTCAATAGGGCATTTCGAGGTGCGCCACTGTGATGGTGCAAGATGTGGAAATTGTGTGGATGACATAGCGATGTCATCCACTTGCACACAATCAGGAGGGACAGTGTCTTCATGGAGTGGGGTGGCACTGACCGCAATCTGTAGGCACCCATATGACCGAACCATGAAATTAACATATGACGTGAGACAGAATAAAACTCGTTTTTTGAGGTATGCAGGGGATGTGTGTAAATGTAAAGGGGTTTACAAAGAGCCCCAATTACATCATGATGAAGGTGGTGGGCAGTGTTTAGAATCCAAAAAACTGGTAACAGGTGCACATTAAGGATAACAAAATCAATGTTTTGGAGTGGCCATCTCAAAGCCCTGATCTCAATCCTATTGAAAATGTATAGGCAAAGCTGAAAAGGCAAGTGTGAGCAAGGTGAACTTCAAATATGGCTCAGTTACACCAGTTCTTTCAGGAGGAATAGGCCCAAATTCTGATGAAACACTGTGAAAATTTTGTGTAAGGATATCCAAAATGTTTAACTCAAGTAATACAGTTTAAAGTCAATGGTACCAAATACTAATGAAATGTATGCAAACTTGTGACTTTGCAGAAAGTAATAAAAATGTCTTAAAACATTCTGTCTCATATTATTCTGGCATTTGGCTAGTATTAATAAATATGTTAATTCTAATTGACCTAAAACAAGAAAGGTTTATTCTGATTTCATAGATCCAAAGAGGGTTTAGTGCTTGTATGATCCGCGCTGCTGTCGAGATGAAAGACACGGGAGACAAGGCTCCTTCAAAGATGCTCCTTTATGTCCTATGCATTTTGGTGCCGCCCCTGCACCGTACCCTCTGGAAGGTGCAGACACGGTACCGAAACGCGTAGGGAATTAAAGGATCATCTTTGAAGGAGCCTTGTCTCCCGTGTCTTTCATCTCGACAGCAGCGCGGATCATACAAGCACTAAACCCTCTTTTGATCTCTGGATACGGCACCACCTTGCACGTGGAAGTGCAGATCCAGCGGCAGCTGTTCATACAGGCATACTAGTTGTGAGTCATCACAACCGAACCAGGTGAGCATATTTACTCATGGGAAGATTATCTTATCTAAACGATAAGACCCATTTGTGCCTTTTAATCTATATTCTGATTACATGTCAGATTCTGAGAAAAACATGCACATGTGTCTTATTATATAGTGTATGTAAACGTCTGGATTCAACGGTACATCTTATAAAGGATCTGTGCATGTACACTATGAGGATGATTTATCATGAGTAGAGCGCTTATAGAGGCTGCATAGCCATTATTTGTGCCAAATTTGGTAAAATGTAGCAATATTTTTGTAACATTTGTAACATTTTTATATATATAACTCCCCCCATCATTACATACTAATACACATGCACACTATTTTAATATGAAAACATATAGTATTTATTTTAAACTATGTTTTTTCTATCTAGAATCTGAATATCGTATACATCTTATAAAGAATCTGTGCGTGTACCCAATGAGGAAGCCTTATCATGAGTAGATCTTTTCTGGAGGCTGCGTTATTTGTGTCAAATTTGGCAAAATGTAGCACAATCTTTGTAACATTTTTATATATACCACTTCTGCTTAGAGATATTTCTCCAGATTTTATAGCACCTCCACACTGATGTGAGTATTGAACATTTTTATGACTTTTTAAGGTCTTTAAAAACTCATGAATCAGGTTTGAACCTATTTAGTTAGCCATTTATAACTTCCTCAATCGCTACACACACACGCATCGGCACAACACACACATGCACACATGCACACAATAAAATTGGCATGAGTAGCACAGGATTTCAAAAACAGTTGCACATTTTTATCGAAAAACAGAGAGCTATAAAATTAAACAAACTTTTGTGGAAGCAGAAAAGACTTGCATTTTGTGTATAAAAATTCTGCTCCTCTCATCTCACTGTCTGACATGGGTGCACCAGAGATGCAATTATATTTTATGCGCTTAGATGTTACTGAAGTGTAGCCTTTTGCTTTTGTCTGGACTTTAGCTACATAATTAGCTGTGGTTGGAGGCACAAGTAGAGACTAAATCCAGTTGTAAAAAAAAAAATAGTATTTCTACAAATCTGCCTTTGGGAAACAAATATTTTGAAGCCAATTTTGGTTCCTTCTTATAGTGCTATTCTATATAGGTTTATTATTTCCTGCAACAATTTGAAAATAATCCATGCCAGATATGTACTGCAAAAATATCTCTGGATCCAAATCAATTAATGTCCAGATTAAAAATACAACAAAATATTTTAAGGTTCAAAAAACAGAAATGCTTAATTTTTGGCTTAATAAAATCCAAATGCAGTGATGCATGCAAATGTGCTTTCACATGAGCGTTTTTTTCAAATCGCGGCAGATGCGGTGAAAAAACCGCATCTGCCGCGATTACTGCATACTGGCTGCACTTGCGGCACGTTTGCGGCGCGGTTGCAGTAGACGCCATACAAGGTATAGGCGGACTTGCGCAGGTGCGGCAAGTGCGGTTTTGCACTTGCGACAGGTGTGGCCGCGAAAAAAACGCGGTTTTTTCACCGCATCTGCCGCGATTTGAAAAAAACGCTGATGTGAAAGGACCCTAAGATGGTTCATATGTTATTATTATTATTATTATTTATTTATTTATATAGCGCCATTATATTCCATGGCGCTTTACATGCTAAAAAGGGCAGACTAGGACAAGTAACATAGTAACAATACAAGTAACAATAAATGTTGACAATTCGGTTGTACAGAAACAAGAGGGGAGAAATCCTGTCCACAAAGAATCACAGTCTACGAGGGGCGGGTGGGGATACAGTGGGAGGACGAAATTCCAGTCGTGAGGCGGTGTGGTGGACCGGGTGTTATTGCAGGTGGTTGGCTTGGCGGAACAGGTGGGTCTTCAGGTTTCTTTTGAAGGTTCCCAGGGTAGGAGAATGTCTGATGTGTTGGGGCAGTGAGTTCCAGAGTCTGGGTGAAGCACGGGAGAAATCCTGTATGCGGTTGTGCGAAGAGGAGATGAGGGGGAGTAGAGGAGAAGCTCTTGGGAGGATTGCAGGTTGCGTGAGGGTAGGTATCGGGAGACCATGTCAGAGATGTATGGAGGGGACAGGTTGTGGATGGCTTTGTATGTCATGGTTAATGTTTTAAACCGGGATCTCTGGGAAGTAGGGAGCCAGTGAAGGGCTTGGCAGAGGGGGGAGACAGGGGAGTAGTGGGGAGTCAGATGGATTAGGCGGGCAGCGGAGTTCAAGATAGATTGGAGAGGTGCATCGGAGGTATTGGGGAGGCCGGTGAGCAGGAGGTAGCAGTAATCGAGGCGGGAGATGATGAGAGCGTGAATAAGGGTTTTAGCAGTGTCGTGGTCAAGAAAGTCCTATAGATGTTTTTGAGCTGGAGTTGGCAGGAGGTGGCAAGGGCCTGGATGTGGGGCTTGAAGGAGAGGGAAATATGTAAAAATATAAAACATTATTGTATTATCTTAAGGTATCATTAGTATTTTGATGCTTCTTTTAATTATGAGGAAAAGTACTCATCCCTTAGGGTACTGTCACACAAGGATACCTCGCCGGAGATATCGCCAGCGACGCACGGAGCGAGCACGTTTTTGGCGCCCCGCCAGTGGGCCGTAGTGTGTTTACACGCGGCAATACCTCCAGCGATGCACCGGCGATGTTACAGGCGGCATCGCCACTGGGGTGTCTACAATCCCAAGTGGCGATCCTGTAACATGGGAGCCTATGGCTCCGATGGCCTGTAACATCGGCGATCGCCATGTTACATGGGGCAATGTGTACACATCGCCCCAGAGTGCTTGCCTGGTTTCAGTGCAGGTGCTAAGAAACCAGGCGACCACTCTAAAGGTAATTGTTAGCGCCGACATCGCCTCTTGACACTAGGCGACACAGCGGCGCTGTCGGCGGACAACAGGCCACGCCCCTGCATCGCCTGAGTAATCAGCGTGATATGTCCTCGTGTGGCAGTATCCTTAAACTAAATAACTGATAGTGTCACTTTGAAGACTAGAACTACTAACTAAATGCTGCCTATGAATTGATAAGCTTTCAAATGAAAATTTAAGAAAATATAGCCTTGTGTAACCAGCCATGTTCAATTATTTTATTTAGATATAGCCTTTACACTTTCACATGGACCGCGTTTTTTTTTCGCTGCCGCACCTGCCGCAAGTGCAAAACCGCACTTGCCGCACCTGCCGCAAGTCCCCTATACTTTCTATGGGATTACCGCAACGTGCCAGCAAGTGCAGCAGTTATGCGCAATCGCGCAGATGCATTTTTTTCACCGCATCTGCCGCGATTTCAAATAAACGCAGATGTGAAAGGCCTTAGCGTAGATAGAACATTAGAATCTGAGAGTCCTCAGTGGCTGATACCTTTTAACGGCTAACTGATTGCCCATCACATGGTGATACTACCCAGTGGAGATAAACAAACTCATGGAAACAATCAGCAAATGTCATTACTGCAAATTGCAATTAGCTTTTGTAGTGCCCAGTACACTGTGCAATAGTGCTTTCACTGTACCAGCTCATCTTCTGAAGAAAACACACCGTAAATTAATCGGTTTCATCCCTACAACAATGCCAAACATGTAGACCTTTAACTGTGGTTTCGACACTTTGGGGCTCAGAAGGGAGGGAGGCTTTACCGGTTTTATTTTGAGGGTGCGAGGAGCCATCGTTTTTTTCCAGAGCCTTTGTCGTACCAGTAATATGAAATCTCCCTATATTATTATTGCAATTGCATCACAGAATAAATCATTTTTAAGTAAAAAAAATATTACTGCACACAGACAAACTTGCAGACCTCCTTATCAAGCAATGCAGTTCTTCTGACACTGCTGATGACTGCTGTGCAACAGATCTGGACTTTTTTTCATGGTTTACATTTAAAATGGGGAAAGATGTAAACCTGAGCTGATCAAAGGGTGTCCTACTGCAGGTTCTCTCAGAAATAGACTATTATCTGGGAGGAACCCGCCAAATGTTCATTTTCACAGCATGCATTGAAATCAATGAGCCTCCCACGTAATGCTCAGATGGGACAGGTCTTTTAGAATTGCTTTGTTGCCTTACTCTGCTCTAAAAGATAAGGATTCTGAAAATATGACACCCCTCTGTTCACCTTCACTATTCTAGAGGTCTAAGGTCATAACTTCTAAGTAATATATGTTAGCGGTATATTACAAATTAGAAGCTAGAAGCTAGAAAGGATGAATTGATGCTTTTTACCTTTGCAAGACATGTACAAGGAAAACTCCCCTGAATTAAAATACTTCAAAGTTTATTTCAACAAAGCAACAGAATTGAACAGTTCTGAACAAAAGCAGCACAGGAAAATATGGTTGCATAATCATTTTAGTTTTTTTATGAACATAAAAGAAAATATGCAATTTGACTTCTGGATGAAAATATGTAATGTCGAAATCATACACATTTTAAGAGTACCTTTTTATGAACAAAAAACAGATGCATCAAAATGTCTGATCAGTTCTTGGATTGAATATGATCGTAACTGCTCGAAATTCAATTCACATAAGAGACTTATTTTCAACAGATGCATACATTTAAAAACTATTCTTTCAGTTTTAGATTGTAGTGAGTCTACTCAAAAAATTTTTCTAATTCAGGAAAATGAGAACCTGCAATGCTTTACATTTAGAATTGATATATTCCTTTTAAACTATTTAGATCTCTATGTACCAATTCAGAAAATGTTGAAAGGTTGTATATAAATATTAACTTGGACACATTTATTACAGCACAGTGAATTTTACTGAAAGTTATAAAAAAATTTAGAATGCTGATGTTTTATAATTTACTCCTCCCAAACATAGTAAAATGTGTCTGATTTCCTATATTTTTGCTAATCCTTAGAGGATTTGCAAAAAGTATAAGAAAAAAACAAAACCTAATATTAGACTCACTGCTTATTTGTCCAACCACCTTCACTGTTCACTCTTTCTTATCTTTATGCTAGTGTCAGGCTTGGCAGGTAAGGGAATCAGGTAACAGGTAGGTGTAATGGGCAAAAGGATCAGAAAGAGCTAATCTGACCCTTACCCTTGGGGTCCCTAGCTCGCCCTGCTCTCGGAGGTACTCTCAGAGGCCCTCGGAGGCCCTAATCTCTGGCTCCTGAATAGCCCTAGGCTGAGGGCCTCTACCTCCACCCACAGACCCGGGATCACAGTTACTCCTAAGGAAAGCCTTCAGCCCAGCAGCTAAGCAACAGCACAGCACCAAGACTTAGAGCAATTAATTCTATCAGCAGCATCTGACAGAGGAGAGGGAAGGCTATTTAAAGCCAGGAAGGGGGGAATCCAGGTGAGTCACACATCCACCCCTCAACCAGCAACTGAACATAATAGTGAATGCAGCTCTTGAGCACATCACAGGAGGCAAAGACCTTCACACCAATACCTCATGCAGCTATTAAAGACAAACAACATACACAGCAGCATCCAGCAATGTCAGCGCCATCTAGGCGTGTGTCAGCTAGGTTGGGTTTTACTATGGCCAGTACACCCATTTGCCTTATTGACATCATGACATGTACCTTATGATGAGCAACATTTACTGGACCATCCTAGGACTACTCAGAGTCAAAAGTACTTTCCTTAGTGTGAAGATGCTAAGGGTTTCAACATGCGGCATACCATTTAGGGGAAAGATATTAGTGGAGGTGAATAGTGAGGTATTATTTTTTTCCTTGCTTGTTTCTTTTTTTCTCCATCTTAGGGCCCTTTCACATCAGCGTTTATTTGAAATCGCGGCAGATGCAGTGAAAAAAACGCATCTGCCGCGATTGCCGCATAACCGCTGCACTTGCGGCACGGTTGTGGTAATCCCCATAGAAAGTATAGGGGGACTTGCGGCAGGTACGGCAAGTGCGGTTTTGCACTTGCGGCAGGTGCGGCCGCGAAAAAAACCGCAGTCAGCCGCGTTTTTTTTCGCGGCCACACCTGCCGCAAGTGCAAAACCGCACATACCGCACCTGCCGCAAGTACGCCTATACTTTGCATGGCGTTTACCGCAACCGCGCTGCAAGTGCAGCCGGTATGCGGTAATCGCGGCAGATGCGTTTTTTTCACCGCATCTACCGCGAATTTCAAAAAACGCTGATGTGAAAGGGCCCTTAGCAAATCAGAGGAAGTAAACATCAATTGGCCCTTCTTTGTGAAGGAAAGGAAGTGAAGATAGAAAACTCATGTAAGACCACCTTGTACTGTAAGGGTACCTTTACACGTGGCAACTTTTCTAGGAATTTCACTGGCAATTTGCTAGTTGCAGTGAAACACATTGTTCTATTTTGTGGTTGTGTACAAAAGGAACATGGATGTTCCCTGAGGAAGGAGCTCGGTTTGTGGCTCTGAAACGCGTAGGACGATAAAAGCATCAGTTGATCCAGACATCCCCATGTCCTGGTTCCTTCTTTTCTGGAGCAGCAGCGCGGACAGTGAGGCACTTCGTCCAAGGAAATCTACAAATTACTTTATGTACCACCATGTCCTTTATTTAAAGTTGCGACAGTAAAGTTATTTTTTAGTTCACTCCTTGCGTGCTGAACTGTTTCTGCAAAGAGGTATGAGGTATGGAAATGCAAGATACAATACACACTCCTGTAGAGCAGGGCTGATCAAGTGCAGTTCTCAATGGCCACAGAGAGTGCATATTTTCAGGATTTGCTTGCATTGCACAAGGTGCTGGAATCATCACCTCTACAGGTGATGAAATTAGCACCTGTGCAATGGTAAGGAAATCCTGAAAATTTGCACTGTTTTCAGACCTTGAGGACTATAGTTCACCAACCCTACCCTAGAAGACTCTAAGGAGGAAGCCAGGGGCAAAAGGAACCTCTAGCCCTTTCACCACAACTGTGGTTCTCCCGGAACCCTCTTAGACCCTGTACCCATGGTACATTGATGCTTTTTTTTGCAGATTGTGAGAATCTGCATTAAAATCTGCATGTCCATCTTGAGGCCAGCAAAGTCTATGACAGGTCAGAAGTGCTGTGCCCTCTTTGCTTTTTTTTTCCTTGCTCAAGTGGTTCAGATTTCTTTTTTTCTGCCACATAATCTGCAAGGAAAATAAGCACATTGGCACAACACTTTTGAATTCTCAGAGACTTTGCTGGATTCAGGATAGACATGCAAATTTTCATGCAGATTTTTAAAATGTGCTTTAAAAGAATCATCAAAGAATGTACTGCGGGCACGGGGCCTTACAACAATATGGTGGGGTCATATTCACAGGAAACATCCCCCATATGCTGTGAGAGCAAGCATGCAGGCATCAGTGAGAGTGTGACAAGTGGTGCCATCAAAAACATTACTGTAGTTAAGACTCGAGGGGTCACACGGTGGCTATACCGCAACTTTGAGCTACACTGCACTCCCTGATGTCACTGTTCCTCACATGTGCTCTCACATTACAGTTGAAATATACCCGATATGTCTCATGAGATACTGCGGGTCTCGCAAGACACTGTCAGTTACGAGTGCTGATGCCACTGAGATTATCCTACGTCACACAGTTGGATTTCCTGCTGCGTAATACCCATTGTGTAACCTGAGATAACATCAGGGAAGTCATGGCTTGTAACATTTTTGTGCAGTGCCTGGTGTCCCACCATATAAGGGATGCAGTCACTGATCTTTATTATCATTATCATTATTTTTGTTTTTATTTTCTAATTATTCTTACATCCTACTTTTGGAGGTGTTGGGTGGAATGGGAGACATTAAACAAATGGATTTTATTAAAAAAAAAAGATGAAAGAGGAATGTTTTGGGGTTATTTTTCAAATAAAATATTATTGGTGGGGTAATTTGGGTCCTTGATTAGTGATATATAAGTATCTGATTGATGCCTCGACATTATTAACCTCTGGCCTTGCTGCCAGCTGACATAACCCAGCTGGCGTCAACTCCAAATACTATTACCCTGTTTGACAATGCACTTGTGCAGTGAGTGAGGTGAGGTGAAATGCCAGGAGTGGCGCATCTAACGGGGTGCCACTCCTAGGGCGGCTACGGCCTGCTAAATTTTTTCAAGATGTTAAAATCTTTTAAGATTAAACCCTTATTACCCAGTTTGAAACAGCTACATGACAACTGGAAGAGCCAGGCAAGTATATAAAAGTGTATTAAGCTTCATTTAATGTGTACAAACAAGATAAAAACAGGGAGATTTTAAAGAGGCTCGCACACCACAACAGGATAACAAACAAAAGTACATCAGTAAGGGCCCTTTCACATCAGCTTTTTTTTCAAATCGCGGCAGATGCGGTGAAAAAAACGGATCTGCCGCGATTACCGCATACCGGCTGCACTTGCGGCACGGTTGCGGCGCGGTTGCGGTAAGCGCCATACAAGTTCTAGGCGGACTTGCGGCAGGTGCGGCAAGTGCGGTTTTGGCACTTGCGGCAGGTGCGGCCGCGAAAAAAACCGCGGCTGACAGCATTTTTTTCGCGGCCGCACCTGCCGCAAGTGCCAAAACCGCACTTGCCGCAACTGCCGCAAGTCCGCCTATACCTTGTATGGCGTTTACCGCAACCGTGCCACAACCGTGCAGCTGGTATGCGGTAATCGCGGCAGATGCGTTTTTTTCACCGCATCTGCCGCGAATTGAAAGAAACGCTGATGTGAAAGGGCCCTAAGCTGCACAAACATATGACAACCAATCATCTATGTGAACACAACCACTATAAGCGATACCAGATAATATGGAAAAAGGTTTCCTACAGTGCAGCTACCATGGTGCAAATTGCACCATCATAACGAACAATCAAAGGCAGGTGCCCAAGCAGTGGGTCAGTTTTTACCTGTGAGTGGCCAGGAGTGACACCCCTAATGCACATTTCACGTAAGCTTCGTCAGACCCCTGTCAAGTCATTACCATTTTGTATATGATTTTCTAGTATTTGAAGGCCCTTAATTTGATAGGGATCTTATAGGAATTGCTATTCTATAGCATTAGGGGGCCCAATAATGATGAACCCTCACCACGCTGAGAATACCAGCCCCCAGCTGTTTTGTTTTGCCAAGGTAAAAATAGGCAGCTGAGGGAGGCAGCTCGCAGCTGTCCACTTAACCTGTGTAAGGGCCCTTTCACATCTGCGTTTTTCGTAATTCGCGGCAGATGCGGTGAAAAAACCGCATCTGCCGCGTTTGCCGCATAACGGTTCCACTTGCGGCACGGTTGCGGTTTTTTCCATAGGAAGTATAGGGGGACTTGCGGCAGATGCGGCAAGTGCGGTATTGCACTTGCGGCAGGTGCGGCAGCGAAAAAAAAGCTCAGTAAGCCGCGTTTTTTTTCTCTGCCGCACCTGCCGCAAGTGCAATACCGCACTTGCCGCATCTGCCGCAAGTCCCCCTATACTTCCTATGGAAAAAACCGCAACCGTGCCGCAAGTGGAACCGTTATGCGGCAAACGCGGCAGATGCGTTTTTTTCACCGCATCTGCCGCGAATTACGAAAAACGCAGATGTGAAAGGGCCCTTAGACTGAAAAATACAGCCAAACCCATTTCATAATTTATATATTTTACACACTATGATGCAAGGTTGGTTGCCATACACTAAAGTGTATGACAACTAAGCCCAGACACCATCCAGATTGTGGAAATACAGTCTCATTGCAACATCCAATCACAGATGCTCTTGCCGAGCATGAGCATCTGTGATTGGCTGTTACCGGTCAGTGAAGTAAATATGCATGAAGCATAATGGGTAGCATCAGTAGAAGGAGAGAAGGAGAGCAGAAGACTGTGTGCAGACCTGGAAACAAGCAGTGGGAGACTGGTAAGATTGATCTCTGTGTGTCTGTCTGGGTATGTCTCATTTGAACTGTGTTTGGCAGCTTTTGGACACCCTTGAATGTGTTTTTTATACGTTTGATGTTAACTTCCATTGATTTCAATGGTGTCCGGGGGTTTGGCAAAGACTAGGGTCAGACTTGCGACTGCCCTAGCCTGCTAGATCCGTCAGAAACTTAGTTTCTGACAGGAGCAGTGCATAGCGTTCCCAGGAGGTATCGCTATGTGCCGCCAGGCTATAGATCTCTATGGCAACTGGAAGCTTACCGCAGCCGCCAGCTCCACAGAGAATCACCGGATATGCATTTTTGCAGAGCACGCAGGACAAGCTGTTTGCAGCATTTTCATATATGGGTGAGTTGTAGAGATAGTTAGTCATCATTTAGCGGGGATGCCATTGTCGTACACTGTAAGGTGCTAACCTCTGTGGCCACATAAGATATCATTGAAATTTTATCTAAGACTACACATACAGACATATTTAACTATGCTTATGTTTATCTTGTGGCTGTTTTAGAATATTCTGCTTATAGTTATATCTTTTGCTCTAAGGCGCATTTATGTGTATTTACACAAATTTTTGCTCCTTCCTCATATCCCTCTATAAATTATCATGTTACATTTAATAATTCAAGGGGTTGCCATTAAGCATTTTTAATAAATAAGGTTATTATTTTATTCTTTTATTCTATTCTTTTTAAAACCTAACCCTTCTTAGGGTGCTTTCACATCAGCGTTTTTCGTAATTCGTGGCAGATGCGGTGAAAAAACCGCATCTGCCGCGTTTGCCGCATTAGGGCCCTTTCACATCAGCGTTTTTCGTAAATCGCGGCAGATGCGGTGAAAAAACCGCATCTGCCGCGTTTGCCGCATAACCGTTCCACTTGCGGCACGGTTGCGGTTTTTTCCATAGGAAGTATAGGGGGACTTGCGGCAGATGCGGCAAGTGCGGTATTGCACTTGCGGCAGGTGCGGCAGCGAAAAAAACCGCGGCTGACCGCGGTTTTTTTCGCTGCCGCACCTGCCGCAAGTGCAATACCGCATTTGCCGCATCTGCCGCAAGTCCCCCTATACTTCCTATGGAAAAAACCGCAACCGTGCCGCAAGTGGAACGGTTATGCGGCAAACGCGGCAGATGCGGTTTTTTCACCGCATCTGCCGCGAATTACGAAAAACGCTGATGTGAAAGGGCCCTAACCGTTCCACTTGCGGCGCGGTTGCGGTTTTTTCTATGCAAAGTATAGACGTATTTGCGGCAGGTGCGGCAAGTGCGGTTTTGCACTTGCGGCAGGTGCGGCCGCGAAAAAAACCGCGGCTTACTGCGGTTTTTTTCGCGGCCGCACCTGCCGCAAGTGCAAAACCGCACTTGCCGCACCTGCCGCAAGTATGCCTATACTTTGCATAGAAAAAACCGCAACCGCGCCGCAAGTGGAACGGTTATGCGGTAAACGCGGCAGATGCGGTTTTTTCACCGCATCTGCCGCGAATTACGAAAAACGCAGATGTGAAAGGGCCCTAACACTAGCAAAATAACAGGACATTTGAAAAATGATTTAGACTAACTATTTTGTGGGGTATGGCTATCTGGTTTAAAGATATGGGTTTTACAGTTTGAAAATGGCTAATTTCTCAAACATTTCCTAAAAAATATTTTTACAAAAAAAGAAAAAATATTTCAACCTAAATTAAACAATAGCCTAACATACAATCTGTTACAAAGAACAGTAAATAAATCTGGAGAGAGAAAAAGTGCAAATGTGGTTCATTATTGGTGGTTGTGAAAGACAAAACCACTATATACGCGTATGACAGCTCTTGTGGACCCACAGGAAAACTGTCTGTACAGGGTAATGAAATTAGGTATAAGCCCACGCTGTTGTAATATCCACAGTTCCCACTGCCGCGGTCCTGACCTGTCAGCGGCTGCAGCTGCGTTCGCTGCACACAGGACCGGAGGGCATAATAGCCCCCCAGTCCTGTGTGCAGATCCTGTCCGCGGCTGTCTGGGTCCTCCCGGACAGAACCGAACCGGATCACGCCGCAGTGTGAAGTGGCCCTCAATAGGATTTTAGAGTGATTACCACACAAACTGACACATGTAGAGTTTTAAAAATCAAGATTGATTATTAAGCTTAAAATATACCCCGTCATAAAGCGCCAGCGCTCAAGAAGCATATGACATTTAAGATAAATTAAGACCTTTTGTTATAAAATATACAGCATGTTCAGAGATGGAGATCAATTCTATAAGCAATTTACAAACGACACAAGTTATTTCCAGGTGTTAGATGTTGACGCTAATACAGATTATGCTGTTGACACACGTGTATATGAAAACTTTGAATACACTGCACTATACACTAGGGTGCTATTTCAAAAGAGATTATTTTCTTTCTTGATAATCTTCAGGCCTCACTCATGACTCTGGGATGCTTTTTACCTTTCCAAGTGTTTAGAAAAGCTTAACAAAAGCTATTTTAGAGGATGACTCAAGAGAATTGTCTTCCAATGTAATGTGAAAAATTGGTCCCTCATGACAATGTGACATTTTTGTGCCAGTGCACAAAACTTATTGTCCATAAACCAGCCCTTGTTAAAGATTTGAAAGTACTTTTTTGCTTCTCATGTTGGAAGGCTGATTGTTGCAGTGTTAAATTACCGTAACTCATATACTAAGTTTTAATAAATATTGCAAATCTAATTCATTGTACAAGCTCAGAAAAAAATCTACTTTCCTAATTAGTAACTATTGTTTTACTTTTTATTTCATAATTCAATTGTACACATGAAAAAAGCAACTTTCTAATATACAGTTGAAATTAAACATTTACATACACTATACAAAAAGAAACATGTGCATGTTTTTCTCACTGACTGAAATGAAATCAGAATAAACCTTTCCCATTTTAGGTCAATTAGAATTACCATAATAATAATTATTTATATTTTCCAAATGCCATCATAATAAGAGAGAGTATTTAAGACATTTTTATTACTTTCTGCAAAGTCAAATGTTTAAATACACTAAGATTACTATGCCTTTAAAGAATTTGGGGCAGCCCATATGATGATGTCATTTGTTTGGAAGCTTCTGATAGGGTTAATGGAAACATCTGAGTTAATTAGAGACACACCTGAAACACACTGCTTCTTTGTGTAGCACCATGGGAAAATTTAAAGAAATCAGGAAGAGAATGGTGGACTGTTGGTTCATCCTTGGGTGCAATATCCAGACACCTGATGGTGCCTCATTAATCTGCACAAACAATTGTATGCATGTTCAAACAGGATGGGAATGTCCAGCTATCATACCGCTCAGGAAGGAGACGGGTTCTGTGTCCTAGAGATAAAATGCTTTGGGCTGACCTGTGCATACCAACCCAAGAACAAAAGCAAAAGACCTTGTAAAGATGATGGTGGAAACTGATAAGATTATGTCATTATCCACAATGAAAAAAGTACTGTATCAACATGCACTGAAAGGCAACTCTGTCAGGAAGAAACCGTTACTCCAAAAGAAACACATCAGATTCATTTTTGAAAATGCACACAGGAACAAAGATCTACATTTTTGTATCCATGTACTGTGGGCTGACAAAACTGAAATTGCACTGTTTGGCAATAATGGCCATCGTTATTTTTGGAGGGAAAAGGGAGAAGCTTGGAAGCCTCAAAACACCATCCTAACAGTGAAACACGGGGGTGGCAGCATCATGTTGTGGGGTTGTTTTGCTTCAAGGGGGACTGGTGCACATAAAAAAATAGATAGCATCATGAGGAAAGAAGATTATATGGCAATACTGGAGCCACATCGCAAAACATAAGCCAGGAAGTAAAAGCTTAGGCGGAAATGTGTCTTACAAATGTACAATGACCCAAAGCATACAGCCAAATTGGTTACAAAGTCACTTAAAGAAAACAAAGTCAATATTTTGGAGTGGCCATTACAAAGCCCTGATCTCAATCCTATTGAAAATGTATGGGCAAAGCTGAAAAGGCAGGTGTAAGCAAGGCGCCCTACAAACATGGTAAATAGTAAAAATTGAAAACTGGCTCAACAGGATTGGATTTTCTTTTTTTTTTTTAATTCTCAATAAAAATGGAGCATACAAAAGAAAAAATTACATGGTCGACATGGAAGAATGGGTCCAAATTCCTACCAACTATTGTGTCAAGTCATAGAGTTTAAGGGCAATGTTTCCAAATACTAATAAAATGTAAGTAAAGTTGTGACTTTGCAGAATGTAGTAAAAATGCCCTAAAACATTCTCTATCGTTATTCTGGCATTTGGCAAATATTATTAATTATGGAATTCCTAATTGACCTTAACCAGGAAAGGTTTATTTTGATTTCATGTGAAATAATGAGGAAAACATGCATATGTGTCTTTTCATACAGAGTATGTGAACTTCTGGTTTCAACTGTATGATACAAGAGAAATCTTCTTTCTCCTTCTGGACTGATTTTAAATTCATGAAAAAGATTTGTTTTTAGGGAAAACAGATTTCTCCATTACTGATATTCAGTAGAAGATGACAGTTGGTGTTCATAAAGTTCTATGGAGATGAGAGGCATGACTTAAGGTACCGTCACATGTAACGATATTGTTGCCGATATCGTTCAAAAGTCACGTGTTTTGTGACGCTTGAACGATGTCGGAACGACATTGTTGAGTGTGACACTACAAACGATGAACGATCAGTCGGCTGATCGTTCATCGTTTGATTTGAGGTCCTGTCCTCAAATCAATCGTCCGTCGCCCAGTGGACACGCAGCATCGCTGCGTGTGACACCGGCAGATGACCGATAACACAGCTCCCAGCGCCTCTTACAAGCGCTGGGAGCTGGTATCTAAGGTAAACTGCGGATATCTAGGCAGTGCGCGCTGCCTAGATACCCGACGTGTACCTTAGTTACCAGCCTCTTCCGCTCACTGGCTGGTATCTAGGGTACACAGCAGGTTACTAGGGACCCTAGATACCCTCAGTTTACCTTAGATACCAGCTTGCTCCCGCTTACTGCAGGCTGGCAGCGGGAGCAAGACATCGTGGAAATGATATTTAAATCGTTTCCACGATCTATCTGGTCAATTGATCGCTGGTGAGTCTGTCTATGTGACAGCTCACCAGCGATCTGAACGATATTGTTAGCGATCGCGCGTGCATGTGATCGCTAACAATATCGTTCATAAAATTGAAGCGTGTGACGGCACCTTTAAGGCCACGTCACACGTAACGATATCGTTGCCCATATCGTTAAAAAGTCACGTGCTCTGTGATGCTTGAACGATGTCAAAACGACATCATTGTGTGTGACACAACAAACGATGAACGATTAGTCAGCTGATCGTTCATTGTTTGATTTGAGGACAGGACCTCTAATCCATCGTTGGTTGCCTGGTGGACACCGGGAGACGACCGATAACCAGCTCCCAGCGCCTCTCAGCAAGCGCTGGGAGCTGGTATCCAAGGTAAACTGCGGGTAACTAGGCAGCGCGCGCTGCCTAGATACCTAATGTATACCTCGGTTACCAGCCTTCTCTGTTCACCGGCTGTTATCCAAGGTACACAGCGGGTTACTAGGGACCCTAGTTACCCACTGTATACCTTGGATACCTGCCGGTGATCGAAGAAGGCTGGCAACCAAGGTATACATGGGGTACCCTGGAGACCAGCCTGCTCCCGCTTACCGCAGCCTGGCAGTGCGAGCAAGACATCGTGGAAACGATATTTAAATCGTTTCCACAAAGTTTCTAGTCCATTGATCGCTGGTGAGTCTGCCTGTGTGACAGCTCACCAGCGATCTGAACGATATTGTTAGCGATCGAGTGTGCATGTGATCACTAACAATATCGTTCTTCAAATTGATGCGTGTGACGTGGCCCTAAGGCATGCTGATGCACATTTACTGGGAACGAAATTTGCGTTTTAAGAAACAGCCCTGCTCAAAGTCTATGACTTGTGTTGCTGCTCAGCTCCTTTGAAGTGAACTCTGAAATACCAGACATAGCCTGCTAACAAGAGTGGCACAGATAGAGAAACAAAGTTGTAAAAGTAGTTTTCAGGCTTAAACACAATACTTTAACCAGGATGGACATAACATATGACAACATTAGTAACAATTTCCAAAATTAAATATTTCAAAACTGACCCCTAAATAGTGTTGGATTGCACTTGGATTGACTATTTTGTTGATTGGCTATGTTTACAGTCACATTCTGCAGTAACAGACTCAGACCCTTCATTAATAGTGTATGCCTGAACCTTGGATTTTTTTTCACAATATAAGTAGTGCATTATCCAGCTTTATACAGTACCACTAGATGGCGGCCTGATTCTAAAGAATCGGGTATTCTAGACTATGTATGTAGTTTATTTATGAAGATTTAAGAATAATGCAAAGTGAAGCTGGGTTTAAATCCTGTGACAATATCTTTGATTGCTTGCAGGAGGGCACAGCGGGCGAGTGCGGGCAGGAGCAAGCTGTGGAAGAGCAGGCGGGTGAGGGCAGGAGGGGGCCGGGGAAGAGTGGCTGTGTGCTGGCAGGAGGGGGCCGGGGAACAGCAGCCATATTAGGGCAGGAGGGAGACAGGGAACCGCAGTGGGGGGTGGCAAGAGGGGGCCAGACCCCTCTGGTACTATACACACAGGTGACAGTGCTGATGCTGGTGATACTATACACACAGGTGACAGTGCTGATGCTGGTGGTAGTATACACACAGGTGACAGTGCTGTTAGTACAATACACACAGAGGAGACAGTGCTGATGCTGGTGGTAGTATACACACAGGTGACAGTGCTGTTAGTACAATACACACAGAGGAGACAGTGCTGCTCGTACTATATACACACAGAGGTGACAATGGTGCTGGTACAATACACACAGAGGTGACAATGGTGCTGGTACAATACACACAGAGGTGACAATGGTGCTGGTACTATATACACAGAGGTGACAATGATGCTGCAGGTACTATACACACAGAGGTGACAATGGTGCAGCAGGTACTATACACACAGAGGTGACAATGGTGCTGCAGGTAATATACACACAGAGGTGACAATGGTGCTGCAGGTACTATACACACAGAGGAGACAATGGTGCTGCAGGTACTATGCACACAGAGGTGACAATGGTGCTGCAGGTACTATGCACACAGAGGTGACAATGGTGCAGGTACAATACACACAGAGGTGACAATGGTGCTGCAGGTACTATGCACACAGAGGTGACAATGGTGCTGCAGGTACTATGCACACAGAGGTGACAATAGTGCAGGTACAATACACACAGAGGTGATAATGGTGCTGCAGGTACTATGCACACAGAGGTGACAATGGTGCTGCAGGTACTATGCACACAGAGGTGACAATGGTGCTGCAGGTACTATGCACACAGAGGTGACAATGGTGCTGCAGGTACTATACGCACAGAGGTGACAATGGTGCTGCAGGTACTATACACACAGAGGTGACAATAGTGCTGGTACAATACACACAGAGGTGACAATGGTGCTGCAGGTACTATACACACAGAGGTGAAAATGGTGCTGCAGGTACTATACACACAGAAGTGACAATGGTGCTGCAGGTACTATGCACACAGATGTGACAATGGTGCTGCAGGTACTATATACACACAGAGGTGACAATGGCGCTGCAGGTACTATACACACAGAGGTGACAATGGCGCTGCAGGTGCTATACACACAGAGGTGACAATGGCGCTGCAGGTGCTATACACACAGAGGTGACAATAGCGCTGCAGGTGCTATACACACAGAGGTGACAATGGCGCTGCAGGTGCTATACACACAGAGGTGACAATGGCGCTGCAGGTACTATACACACAGAGGTGACAATGGCACTGCAGGTACTATACACACAGAGGTGACAATGGCGCTGCAGGTACTATACACGCAGAGGTGACAATGGCGCTGCAGGTACTATACACACAGAGGTGACAATGGCGCTGCAGGTGCTATACACACAGAGGTGACAATGGCGCTGCAGGTGTTATACACACAGAGGTGACAATGGTGCTGCAGGTACTATACACACAGAGGTGACAATGGCGCTGCAGGTGCTATACACACAGAGGTGACAATGGCGCTGCAGGTACTATACACACAGAGGTGACAATGGCACTGCAGGTACTATACACACAGAGGTGACAATGGCGCTGCAGGTACTATACACGCAGAGGTGACAATGGCGCTGCAGGTACTATACACACAGAGGTGACAATGGCGCTGCAGGTGCTATACACACAGAGGTGACAATGGCGCTGCAGGTGTTATACACACAGAGGTGACAATGGTGCTGCAGGTACTATACACACAGAGGTGACAATGGCGCTGCAGGTACTATACACACAGAGGTGACAATGGCACTGCAGGTGATATACACACAGAGGTGACAATGTTGCTGCAAGTACTATACACACAGAGGTGACAATGGCGCTGCAGGTGCTATACACACAGAGGTGACAATGGCGCTGCAGGTACTATACACACAGAGGTGACAATGGTGCTGCAGGTGCTATACACATAGAGGTGACAATGGTGCTGCAGGTACTATACACACAGAGGTGACAATGGCGCTGCAGGTGCTATACACACAGAGGTGACAATGGCGCTGCAGGTACTATGCACACAGAGGTGACAATGGTGCTGGAGGTACTATACACACAGAGGTAACAATGGTGCTGGAGGTACAATACACACAGAGGTAACAATGGTGCTGGAGGTACTATACACACAGATGTGACAATGGTGCTAGAAGTACTATACACACAGAGGTGACAATGGCGCTGCAGGTACTATGCACACAGAGGTGACAGTGCTGCTCTCCCCTGTGCAAGCCCCGGTGCTCCCCTCTCCCCCTCCTCTCCTCCGGAGCTGGGAGGAGGAGCGCGATAGTGGGTGGATGTGGCCGGAAGCGGCCGGATCCGGCGAGTACCTTAACTCCCCCTGCAGGCCCCGGTGCTCCCCTCTCCCCCTCCTCTCCTGCAGACGGCAGGGGTTAAAAATAGCTCAGCATCTTTTATTCTTACCTTTCCCGGCTCCAGCGGCGCGATCCAGCTCTATCCTCAGATGCTAACAGGAAGTCTCGCGATGTAAGAGTCACATGACCGCTGATGTGACTCTTACATCGCGAGATTTCCTGTTAGCATCTGAGGATAGAGCTGGATCGCGCCGCTGGAGCCGGGAAAGGTAAGAATAAAAAATGCTGAGCTATTTTTAACCCCTGCCGTCTGCAGGAGAGGAGGGGGAGAGGGGAGCACCGGGGCCTGCAGGGGGGGTTAAGGTACTCGCCGGATCCGGCCACATCCGCCCACTATCGCGCTCCTCCTCCCAGCTCCGGAGGAGAGGAGGGGGAGAGGGGAGCACCGGGGCCTGCAGGGGGGGTTAAGGTACTCGCCGGATCCGGCCGCTTCTGGCCACATCCGCCCACTATCGCGCTCCTCCTCCCAGCTCCGGAGGAGAGGAGGGGGAGAGGGAGCACCGGGGCCTGCACAGGGGAGAGCAGCACTGTCACCTCTGTGTGCATAGTACCTGCAGCGCCATTGTCACCTCTGTGTGTATAGTACCTCTAGCACCATTGTCACCTCTGTGTGTATAGGAGAGAGAGAGAGCGCGCGCGCTCCGGCAACGGCTCGCAATGGCCTCGCGGCCATTGCTCGCGCCAACAAACAACTCGCAATGGCCGCTACGCGGCCAATGCTTCATGTGTAGCGTGGCTGCCTTGCAGCAGCCACGTCCACGACGACGGAAGTAGCGCCGAAAATGACGGAAGTGCGCTAAGGCAATTATATATTAGATTCACTGTGATTGATGGATAGAAAAGCTCTACTGTTCATGGGATAGTTTCCTCACATTGTTATTCTGCTACAAATTCTTCTATGGGCTGAATGTTAGTCTATGTACACCTATAGCATATTTTTTATGCAATTTTGAATATCAGTCAAATCTGGCAATAAAATATAGTACAAATAAAGTTTTAACCCCTTAGGAACAAGTCTATTTAGGATCTATTTTAATTAATAAGGACCTATCAACATTTTAAAAGTGTCCAGTTTTTGCTCTTCAAAAGATCTAATTTAGTGGTAACTTTTATATTTATATAGAATCCGGTGAGCCATGGCCCCTTTGGTAAAGGCCCTAAGAATTACCACTAAATAAAAACGCTCTCTAGAACCATACTAAAGACACATGAAATACAAAATATCGGCAAAAAAAAAATAAGAAAATAAGAGCATAAACTGATCATTTTCACCTGTTAACAGGACCTTCTTAAAAGGTTAGTACTAGGCCAGCAACTTTTTTCTTAAGGTGATTTCTAATTTATAGCTATAATCTAAGCTTTTTTGTAATATACTGCCTTTATTCATTCCCTATCGTTCCCTCTCTACACTAACAGCTAATATTTTTTTCTATTTCCTGCTTGATGATGTACTGTGTGAGTGCCCCAGTGCATGCCGACAAGCCCCAGGTACTTGCTCAATTCCTCCCTGAAATGAAGTGTCACTGTGACACTAGGTTCAGGGGCGGGACTGTCAGTTCTATGTTCACAAAGATCTCCAAAAGATCTCCAGCTCCCCTTCTCTCCTTCTCGCAGTGCTGTGTCTTGGCACTCCCACTTTCTACTCCCCCCATTCTTACCAACTACCAGCGGTGCGATAAATCTTCCCCAACTTGCTGTCTCTCTCCTGTGGGATTGTGAACTGTCAGACTGGCCATGCAAGAGGACATAAGCACCACCCACTAGTAATGTCAATGTAATCTCTTGGCTCATCAATACCCATAATCTCCAGGATAGACCACTGACGTCACATAATTCTTCCTGAGTGTCCAGGGAAGATGTGACATTGCAGCACTGGGATTGGGTAAGAAGGTGGGGGCCGAGACACAGCACTGCAGGGAGGGGAGAAGAAGGTGGGGGGCCAAGACACAGCAATTCGAGGAGAGGAGAAGGTGGAGAAGCTGGGACACAGCACCGTGGGGAGTAAGGTAGGATGCTGAGACACAGCACTGTGGGGAGTAGAGAAGGAGGTGGGGTGCCAAGACACAGCACTGAGAGGAGGGGATAAGAAGGTGGGCAGGCTGAGACACCACTGTGGGGAGGGGAGAAGGTGGGTGGGATGAGACACAGCACTCTGTGAAAGGAAGAAGGTGGGAATCCTAAACACAGCACTGTGGAGAGGGGAGAAAGGAGGCTGGAAACCTTTTGGAGACGTTTGTGAACATAGAATTGACAGCCCCACCCCTGAAATCAGATATGCTTTGTTTCAGGGAGGTGCTGAGGAAGTACCTGTTGCTTGTCAACTCGATGATTCTCCATGTGAAGATCCCAGGATGCTCTGAGGCACTGGGCTCTGGGATATGTAATCAAACAGGAAATAAAATAAGAAAAAAAAAAAGCTGTTAGATAGTGTAGAGAGGGAACCAAAGAGAATTATTAAGGGTAGTATATTAGAAAGAAGCTTAGTTTACAGGGATAAATAAAATAGGACATTAGGAAAAAGTTGCTAGCTTCGGATTAACCCTTTAAGGTCCATAGGATTTTAACCAACATTCCAGAATTTTTACTTTTCACAGCTCTAGAGGTTATTTAAATCTAAGTCTTCTGTCCCTTATTTTCACGCTTTGTCATTTTCACATTTTGTCAGTGTCACTTCAGTCCAGCAGCAGCAGCAGCATCTTGTTATAGTAACTTCTGACTAGCCAGAAGGCAGAGGTTACATCATAAACTCTCAATACAAGTCTATGAAGCCAGAATAAGGATCTCATAGACTTGCATTAATTTGTGATCTCTGACGTGTTCCATTAAACACTGGAGTAACTGGTAGGTGACAAATGGCCGACAGGAGTGGCACCAATAGCAGATGAAGATGTTGGGAGGTGGATATAAGAACTTAGATTTAAAGCACCACTCCAACTGTGAAATAAATACATTAGAGTTTTGCAAATAATTTTCATTAAATGTGTGTATATATGCATGTTGTGTAGTGTGAGTATATTAATATGCTCATCTATCATTGTGCATCCTGGGATCTAGAGCTGTGACCCAGCACTGGCTCATCCTGACCCATAGTGGCTTTTACAATGTAAGTCACTGCTGGCAGGCAGGATTAATTTCCACAAGTTGAAAGCTAGTCCCTAAGACCTTAGCCTCCCATACAGCCTGATGGGATCCCATACTTTGCATTGATGAGGGGCAATCACCCCAAAATGCAGCATGTGCAGATTGAGGTTCTGATATGGCACAAATCCTAAATCACATTGCAAGGCTCATTAAAGAGTCAATTTTGACTTTAAAGATTGCTACTTTGAATAAGTAGCACTAGAGTTGGTCTACTTCCTCCCTGAAAAGACAATTTAATAATTTAAAACATTTTTGTCCCAGCAGGAAACTTATTATCTCATAAGCTGGTAACAGTGATGTATAAAATGTTCAAATTCACAATTATTATACTAATTTTCTATAGTTATGAAAACTATGCTTTACAATAATAAACCTTAGCAAATAATTATTTTCCTGCACCTGTTCTAGTAATTTCCTTGAGGTGTCACCATTTGCTTTAGTGTACTTAAAGCATTTGAAGAATGTAGCATAACGTGAATGTATTTCTGGTCACCAGAATCACTGGAGTATACTGAAAAAAAAACTATTCCAAATTAATTGGATTCAATACGTGTGTAATTGTTCTTTTGTACCTGCCTTGTAGCACAATCATTTTTAACCACTTTATTTTATGGACTGTTTCTTATGTCAAAGGGTGCATGAATTACTTAAACATTACTTGCTGCTAATATGCATAACTCTTTACAGCAGCTACATGGCCTAGATTGCTTTTTTTTTTTAAATAATAAAATAGCTTTAGTAATACTTTCATGCAATGACAAGGCTGGTGAAACAACCTGAGTGCATTTCTCATCAGAAATGAGCAGATCTGACGTGATTTGAATTTGACAATTCCACTAGAGAGACAACAGGCATAACAAACATGAATTGTAGGAAAAGAAACAATAAATAGCCAATACTAACCCCACCCTCACACTACCCCATAGATCATCAGCGCCTCTTCTTACCAACACTTTGACAGCTTCATGCTTAGCTGTGACTTCCAGACAAAACTTAACTAGGTTTAGGTTGCGGCACACGTCTTAACGTCACGTCATTGCTAAAGATGAGTGAACCTTTTAAAGTTTGGGTTCGCCTCTGTTCGCAGAACAGGCATATGTTGACCAAATAGATCGGCGAACAGTTTGCCAAACTTCCAAACCCAATTCAATTCATTGGGAGGCAAAATCAAAAGCCTAGAAAATACCTTCAAAGGGGCCCAAAAGCTGACAAAGAGGGCTCAAACCATTTTACAGTGGTGCCCTGCTCTTTTGGCACTTCAGTGCTGCTGTCACCCTACTTCTGGGCCCCTCTTATGAACCTCAGACATATTGACTGTTTCATCCTTCATTGGTTAAAGTAAGACTTATCCTCGCCCACCCTCTCTGCTGGCATGTGTGATTGGTTGCCAGTATGGCAATTCAACTGACATCTGAGTACTTTAGAACCAAATAAATAATTAATAATTGGGAGTACACCTTGATGAATTTTTGATTGTCAGCCAAGATAACCCAGCCAGCTGAAAGCTGAAATTTTCAGTGTGGTGAGGTCCAAGCGTTCTGGGCCCACTGTGCTAAAAATTTCAGCACACAGCCACCAAACAATTGGTGGCTCCATGAGAGATGCCAAAACTGGCAGTTAACAAACTCTTCTAGTTGCCTTGGTGCCGGAGGTACACTGGTTAATAAGGGAATAATGTCAGTTCACAGCAAGCCCAGAGGTTAGTAACGTCAAGGCATCAATCAGATGCAAGAAGTTTCTAACCAAGTCAGTAACGACACAAATAACCACACCAATTTTTTTTAATTTAAAAATTCACCCCAAGACATTCATCTTTCAGTATTTTTTTTTATTAAAATCCATTTTTTTAAAGTCTCCCTTTCCATCCAACTCTCCATTAAAAATGTAAAGGAATAATAAGAAAGAAAGCAAAAAAAATGAAACCCAAATAAATGTTAATGTATTCCCAGCATATGGGGAGTAAGATCAGTGACTAGATCCCACATATGGTGGGGCAGCAGGCACTGCACAGCTGTGACAAGCCGTGACTTCTCTGAGGTTGTTTCAGGTTACACAGCAGGTATCATGCAGTAGGAAATCTCACTGTGTGACCTTGGATAACCTCAGTGGCATCAGTGCTCTTAACACGCTGTCTCACGTAAGCAGTGATATTGCGTGAGATGTAGCATGTATATGTAGCCTGTATTGTGAGACAGTGTGTGTAAGGAGTGGTGACATCAAGGAATGCTGTCTAGTTCAAATTTGCAAGATACCGATGTGTTATCCCTTGAGTCTGAACTGCAGTAATATTTGTTATGGGATCACTTGTCACACTGTCACCAGCCCCTGCGTGCCTGATCAGACAGCATATAGAGGATGTTATGCTTTTTTTAAGCAGATTTGAGAATCTGCATGAAAACCTGCATCTGTCTTGAAGCCAGCAAAGTCTATGAGAGTTTAGAAGTGCTGTGCTAATGTTGTTGTTTTTTTTGATTTGTTGCAGATTTTGAGGCAGAAAAAAGAAAACTGCACCACATCTGCAGGGAAAAAAAAGTATTATTGGTACAGCACGTGCTGAACTGTCATAGACTTTGCTGACCTCAGGATAGACATGTAGATTTTGGTGCAGATTCTCAACATTTGTATCAAAAGAAAGCATCAGACAATGCACCATGGGCACAGGGTCTAAGGGTACTTTCACATTAGCGTTTATTTGAAATAGCGGCAGATGCGGTGAAAAAAACGCATCTGCCGCGATTACCGCATACCGGCTGCACTTACGGGTGCAGGAAGAGCCACATTTGTGGTGAAAGTGCTTGACAATTACCTCGTTACCTCCATAGAAACATCTAGGGTAAAATACAGTCCTTAAGGACTGCAATCAGTGCAAGTTGTCAGGATTTCCTTAGCATTGGAATGGTGGTAATCTGATCATCTGCAGAGTTGATGATTCCAACACCTTGTGCAATGCTAAGGAAATCCTGAAAGCATACACTATTTGCAGTTCTTGAGGAATGCATTTTCCTAGCCCTGTTCTACAGAAGTGTGTGTAGTGTCTTGTATTTCCAAACTGCACACCTTTAGCAAGAGAAGGATGGGGCTGCAATAGGATGGTGCGAGCTGCAAGAGGAGGATGATGCGAGCTGCAAGAGGAGGATGTTGGGGGCTGTAATAGGAGGATGATGGGGGCTGCAAGAGGAGGCAGAGGGAGCTACAAGAGGAGGATGATAGGGGCTGCAAAGGGATTATGATGGGGGATACAGTATTGGGGGCTGAAAGGGGATGATGTGGATATTATGGGCTGCAAGGGGATTACGGGGATATTGTGCATTTCAAGGGGATGATGGGGGCTGCAAGAGGATGATGGGGATACCATATTGGGGGCTGCAAGGGGATGGAAAAATAAGACCTCCCCTGAAAATAGGACATAAAACATCTTTTGTGGAAGCAGGGTACTAAACTCCACCCCTTTTCCATAGCCCCACCCCATTTGACCAAAGCCCCACCCCCCACTGGGCCACGGAAAAATGGTCTTGCATGAAGCCGGTCCCTGGTGCAAAAAAGGTTGGGGACCACTGCCTAACAGAATATTATTGTTAATCTCTAAAAGGGGGGAAGAGAAAAAGAGCCGGCGCAGATCTAAGTGTAGAGATTATTTGATCTTGGTCTAGGTGGTAATGATCAAAAAATGCTCACCTTTTTGGTGTCTTTTGTTCATATGGTATAAGGTTTTCTCTTAGGCTTGCAGCCTTCTCTCCGGAGGGATCAGGTCTTCTCAAGGGAGCCTGGTTCGTCAGTATATGGTCCAAAAAACACCGGACTTTGAGGAATAGCGCTTCCTTAAGAGGCACAATAATTTCTTCCAAAAGTTCTTTAATTCATATAAAAGTCAATAGTTCCATATATTGCAGTACAGTACAACGCGTTTCGACTTACATACAAGTCTTCTTCAGGTACATGTGATAATGGCTGAAGAAGACTTGTATGTAGTCGAAACGCGTTGTACTGCAATATATGGAACTATTGACTTTTATATGAATTAAAGAACTTTTGGAAGAAATTATTGTGCCTCTTAATGAAGCGCTATTCCTCAAAGTCGGTGTTTTTGAACCATAACAGAATATTATTGTTTGCCAATCTTATTGTCTAGCTCCTTGTTAACCCTCTATGGGTGGGCTACAGAAGGCACGTGACATACAAATCCCATTGCCCATACACAAATAACATCTGAGCTGCAGTTGGGTGGAGTGATTTTTGAAGCTTGACATATTTGGAGGAGAAGTAAAAAAAGAAAATAGTTTATTTCATCTATCAGCAATTCATCTGGATTGTTGAATAAGGCTGTGGTCACAGTACCATTTTTCACATGCATTTTTGGAGACTTGCGTTTTCAAAAACGCATGTAAAAACGCACCCATAGGCCCCCATGTTAAAAAAGCATGCCCTAATAGCCAAAAGCATGTGTGACTGTCCCAAGCGTTTTGCAGCATATCCAAAAACGCATGCGTTTTTGTAGAAAACGCATGCGTTTTTGTAGAAAACGTATGCGTTTTTATAACATGGGTTCCTATGGAAAACGCATGCAAAAACGCATGTACAGTTAGTACCTTTTAGTGCCATTCAAAAACGCATGCGTTTCCATAGGAGCCCATGTTAAAAAACGCATGCGTTTCCGGAAACGCATGCGTTTTTTAACATGGGCTCCTATGGGAAACGCATGCATTTTTGAATGGCACTAAAAGGTACTAATTGTACATGCGTTTTTGCATGCGTTTCCCATAGGAACCCATGTTATAAAAACGCATGTGTTTTCTACAAAACGCATGCGTTTTTCAAAACGCTCAAAAAATACTACAAGCACTATTTTTAGGTGCAGATTCAAAAACGCACCCAAAGACGCAGGGAGCCATCACACACCTTACAAAAGTCATGCTGACATGAAAAAAAGCATGAGTTTTGTTAAATCAATTAAAAAAATCGCATGGCAACTGTGACCACAGCCTAAGACCTGTAAGCAATGCATGGACAGGTCCAAGATTAATGATTCATATAACACACTTGTGCACATGACAAAAATCTGTATTCTAAACATATGTAAGGAAAGGAAATAAAGGGATTGCACAATTGTCAAGAAGCAATATTCATAGTATGGTGTTTCATGACTGTGAACAGACCTATAAGACCAGGTATGTTAAGCAAAAAATGGAGATATGCAATTTTATCTGAATTGCCAGCAGATAAGTGTACTGTAGAAGAGATGGCTTCGCGTGTTGCTGACCCTCTGCAATAATAAAGATTTGCACTCTAAAAACATTTTTAATATTAAAAAATAATAATAATAACAAAAAATATAAAAAATACAAATATCTCTTAAAGGGAACCTACCTCGCAAAATGTGCCCCAGCCTCTATATACCTGTCCCTGCACCATGCTAATAGATTTCTAGCCATCCCTTTGTGTTTTTAAATCGATATAGTAAAGTTTAGAAAAGTTGTTTTTATACCTTATGATCTGCGGCTTCTCGTTATTTGAGAAGCCGCAAAAGGCGTTCCCTTCTTGTCCTCCCCGCTGCCTGCTTGTTATTTATTCACGCCCCCATGGGCGTGCTACAGAGCAGGGAGACTGTGCATGTCATGTAAGGGGCGGTAAAGCCGCTATGACGCAAATCGCGTCATATCCGGCTTTACACGTCAGTACACCCATTAAGGTGTACTGCCGACCTCGCAATGCTGAGTGCGCATGCGCGAGGTGTGTTCACTGTACACCTAATGGGTGTACTGATGTGGTAAAGCCGGATATGAAGCGATTTGCATCAGCGGCTTTACTGCCCCTTACATGACATGCACAGTCTCCCTGCTCTGTAGCACGCCCATAGGGCTGTGATTAAATAACAAGCAGGCGACGGGGAGGACAAGAAAGGAACGCCTTTTGCGGCTTCTCAAATAATGAGAAGCCGCAGATCATAAGTTATAAAAACAATTTTTCTAAACTTTACTATATCGATTTAAAAACACAAAGGGATGGCCAAAAATCTATTAGCATGGTGCAGGGACAGATATATAGAGGCTGGGGGCACATTTTTCGAGGTCAGGTTCCCTTTAATTGGATGTTTCAAGGACATAGTAAGGTTCCTGGACTTCACAGCTGCTGCCACATCTGGTAGTCTGGCACTGTTCCAAAAATGTACACCTTGCAGGTGTCCCAACACCTGCAAACCCAAGGAAGCTTAGCTGGCTTAACAACATGGTTTTGTGCATCAGGTTCTGTCCGGTTTGAACCGGACAGAACCTGATCCGGTTTTGCCTCCCATGTATCCCTATGGTGCTGGATTGGTCCTATTTGACCATTAGGTTTTGTGTATTCTGTGCCTGATGCATTTTTTTCAGAATTTAAACTGGCCCCAAAATCGGAGCCTGCAGCATTTTTTGTCTCTGGTGCAAAAATCAGACCAAACCGGACAGAACCAGATAAGATGCAATCCGGTTCCTATATAATGGGAGTCTATGGTGCCGGATCCGTGAAAAAATCAGATCCTTTCCGGGATTCGTCTTTTTGCACACAGCATGCTCAGGAATCCTGGTTTCCTAACTTCAGCCCCATGGACAGCAGTATTTCATGCACAGGCTGTGAATTCAGCATCTTGGACAGTGGCCGAGCAGACACAGGCAGACTTCAGGACCATGGACAGCAGCAGAAAGCGAATCCTGCAAAAAACAGAATCGGAGGGCATATTCTGCACATCCTGTCCTCTCAGGTTCTGTCCGGTGGATCCTGCAAAAACAGGATCCACCCTGACAGAAAAAAAATGTGGTGTTAAGCTAGTCTTAACAAATTCTTTTACAGCAAGTTGAAAGAAAACGGTAGACCTGATGGCTGGGAACGCTCCTAACAATAAGTGTAGCACTTATTCCACGCCAGCGGTTATTCTGACAGTTGTTTTACCCCAAAAAAATTTAGGGAAAGTTTTTGGGCTATGTTAAAATTTCAAACTTTTTGCCAAACAAAGCTGTGTCCGCCATCACATGACGAGCGCGGGAGCACGCGTCATGTGATGCGCTTGGAAAAAGCGCAAGGTTTTAAAAGTCCGGCAGTGAGAAGCCGGCGTTTGAGCTGCACTTGGGTTCCCTCTGTCATAGGAATGAATTGACAGCATAAACGCAGTCTTACCTTTCCGGTAACACTGTACTACTGCTGAAAAATTCAAAGTTTTAAACCAAACCCCTGAATGTTACGGTAAACGCTAGACTCTTGCACACATCCACCAAGGATGCATTTTTTTCATGTGCACATATGTAAAACGCATGCGTTACGACACCATATACTCCAATGTAAAAAAACGCATTGCGAAATTGCAATGTGTTTAGTGCTATGCTTTTTTGAAGCGCACTTAAAAACACGGGCTGCAGCGTTTTTGGGCCTGTTAGGGCCCTTTCACATCAGCGTTTCTTGAAATTGCGGCAGATGCGGTGAAAAAAATCTGCATCTGCCGCAATTTATGCATACCCTTGCACTTGCGGCGCGGTAAACGCAAATGCAAAGTTAGGCGTACTGTGGCAGGTGCGGCAAGTGTCGGTTTTGCACTTGCCGCAGGTGCGGCCGTGAAAAAAACCGCGGTAGCCGCGTTTTTTTTCGCGGCCCGCACCTGCCGCAAGTGCAAAACCGCACTTGCGCACCTGCCGCAATACGCCTATACTTGCATGACGTTTACCGCAACCGCGCCAGCAAGTGCAGCCGGATGCGTAATTGCGGCAGATGCGTTTTTTTCACCGCATCTGCCGCAAATTTCAAAAAACGCTGATGTGAAAGGGCCCTTACAGAGAACGGAATGCGTTTTTTTAAACATGGAGTCTATGGCAAATGCATCCTTAACGCATGCTATATGTATGTACCATCATTAACGGATGCGTTACATGTACCGTATGTACATGTTGTATGTACAATGCATTAACGGGTGCGTTACATGTACCATGCCTTAACGCATCTGTTAATTTAGGCAACATAAATGCACACATGTCATGTAAATGCAAGGACAAAAAAATGCATCCTTTAATGCATCCTTCAAGCAGATGCCACAACCCAAGTGTGACCCTAGCCTTAGGCTGGGGTCAGACTTACGTTTTCTTCTTATTTTAATGTCATGTGCTTATAACTGTGAAGTTTTCCCAGAAGTGTTAACGCTGCCCCTAATTACCCGATGTGTTCCATGGTTACCAGCAACACACAAAGCTGCTCGGACTGCGCTTTAGCTGAGCGAACAGAAAACGTTCTCTGCAAAGTCAATGGGTTTTCACTTTTTGCCATTTAGACAGGGATTTTGTTGAGTGATCAGTTGGTTTCCTGGAAAAGTTATCCGTCAAAGAAAAGGGCATGTTTGTTTCGGTGATGTTTTTCACCTGCATTCTTCCCATGGGGTACCATTCTAAATGGAATAACAATGCAGCAGAAAAAACTGATTAAAAATGCTCAGTGTGAATAGATGATATGTTTTTTGGAAAGCAGATCTGTTTAACAGCTGAAAAACAGATAAAAAAAGGTGCAAACACGTTGTGTCTGAATGTAGTCTTATAGATTTGAGAATATGTAAAGAATAACATTTAAAAAAAAAATACCAAAAAACCTTGACAACAACTAAAATTGTGTTAACCATTAACCAAACTGCAGTCCGTTTTTTAAACAATATAGAATGGGCCACTATTATTTTCATTGGGGCATATATTAAAGAGCCCCATGTGTCCTGCCTGCTAGGGGACACCCTTGCATGATTGCAGTTCTGACCAGCCGCAACATTGCCTCAAACTGTGATTCCTTCCAATTCTGCTTACATGAGCAGTTTTGCATTTGTAGCAGTGGAAAAGAGCATTAGCACGGAAACTGGCTTGTATTGGAACTAAGGCCCTTTCACATCTCTGCGTCAGCTGTGTTTTGCTTACATTTGCGTTTTTTTTCCGCGTTTTTACCGAAAAACGCATGAAAGACGCATGTTTTTGTCCCCATTGATTTTTAATGGGAAAGCATGGATAAGCAAGCGAAAACGCTGTCAAAATGCATGTGCGTTTGCACAAAACGCACACGCAATAGCGTGTTTTTGCAAGCGCAGCTCAAAACGTGTGCAAACAACGTTTTGAGCTGCGCTTTGCAAAAACGCATGCGTTTGGCGTTTTTGCAAACGCACAATGCATTTTGACATGCGTTTTCGCTTGCGTTTTCCATGCGCTCCCATTAAAATCAATGGGACAAATAACGCATGCGTTTTCATGCGTTTGCGGTAAAAAACGCGGAAAAAACGCAAATGAAGCAAAACGCAGCTGACGCAGAGATGTGAAAGGGGCCTAACAGTATATTCCAGTGATCTCAGCCAGCTTCAGTGCAGTGATTACAAGCCCAATAGAAAAAGAAGTTAGGCTGTGGTCACAGTTGCCATGTTTTTTTTAGTGATTTAACAAAACTCATGCGTTTTTTCATGTGCTATGAGTTTTTTTAAGGTTGTGTGGCTCCTGCGTTTTTGGCTGCGTTTTTGAATCTGCACCTAACAATAGTGCTTGTAGTATTTTTTGTGCGTCTTAAAAAACGCATTGCTTTTTGTAAAAAACGCATGCGTTTTAAACATGGGTCCTCTATGGAAAACGCATGCAAAACGCATGGTACATTAGTAAACTTTTAGTGCCATTCAAAAACGCATGGTTTCCCAATAGAGCCCATGTTAAAAAACGCATGCGTTTTCTGAAACGCAGCGTTTTTTTTAACATGGGCTCCTATGGGAAACGCATGCGTTTTTGAATGGCACTAATTGTGCATGCGTTTTTGCATGCATTTCCCATAAGGCCCCATATTAAAAAACGCATACATTTTTGGAAAAGCTCCAAAAACGCATGGGACTGTCACAAATGCTTTTTGGCTATTAGGGCATGCATTTTTTAACATGGGGGCCTATGGGTGCGTTTTTTACATGCTTTTTTGAAAACGCAGGTCTCCAAAAACGCAGGTCTCCAAAAACGCACACTACGCATGTGAAAAACGCATGTGAAAAATGCTACTGTGACCCCAGCCTTAGACTGGGGTCACACATAGCAATCCATTTTTGGAAGTGATTTCCATGACCAATCCTTTTTTTTGGGGTGCTTTTTGAGCCTCCTGTACCTCTGAACGTTTTTGGACTTAGGCCTTGTTCACACATATTTTGCGTTTTTTTTAGCACTCCAAAAACCACATTTTTTTTAAGAGTGCCAAAAATGTCCCTTGTGTGTCTGAAAGGATTAGAATCCTTTTTGGACTTTGTCATTTTTTCATCAAAAACGCAGGCAAAAACGCTAGCGTTAACGCAGGGTGCCTTTATGTGCCTTTTAAAAACGCTAGCGTTAACGCATGCGTTAACGCAGGTGCCTATATGTGCCCTGCGTTAACGCATGCGTTTCCCATAGGGCCCCATGTTAAAAAAACGCATGCGTTTTTGGAAACAACCCCTACAATTTTTTCCAGCACCCAAAAAACGCTGCATGCAGCGTTTTTTGGACTGGGTGAAAAAATCGCAAGTGGAGCTGAAAAACGCATGTACACTCAAATGTACCCTGCGTTAACACATCTGCGCTTTTTTTTACAGCCCAAAAAACGCAGAGATAGTCAAAAAAGCTGATATGTGTGAACAAGGCCTATTACATCTAATCCGTTTTTCTATCCGCTTTTGGACTTAGGGCCCTTTCACATCAGCTTTTTTCGTAATTCGCGGCAGATGCGGTGAAAAAACCGCATCTGCCGCGTTTGCCGCATAACCGTTCCACTTGCGGCAAGGTTGCGGTTTTTTCTATGCAAAGTATAGGCGTACTTGCGGCAGATGCGGCAAGTGCGGTTTTGCACTTGCGGCAGGTGCGGCAGCGAAAAAAACCGCAGTAAGCCGCGGTTTTTTTCGCTGCCGCACCTGCCGCAAGTGCAAAACCGCACTTGCCGCACCTGCCGCAAGTACGCCTATACTTTGCATAGAAAAAACCGCAACCGCGCCGCAAGTGGAACGGTTATGCGGCAAACGCGGCAGATGCGGTTTTTTCACCGCATCTGCCGCGAATTACGAAAAACGCTGATGTGAAAGCACCCTTAGAAAAAAAAATCCAAATTCTGATGCCAAAAACGATTCAAGGGCTTATGTGTGACCTAGCCTTAGCAGGCAAAAGAGCTTGTAAGGACTCCTCATAATTTATTTAATTGTGGGGATGATATATACTGTACATGATACTAAAAGTGCAAAAAGTTCTGAAATGTCTATTCTTGTTATGTTTTTTTATTACAAGAAACCTATCATTTTAACAGGGGTGTGCAGAATTTGTATTTCCACCACAGAGTTAAATGTTTGACATTACTATAATGACACCAAGCTGCAGCATTAAGACAACATATTATTTTCACCTTAGTTCAATACATAAAGTGAAACACATATATTATATGAAGTCATTACAGATTGATCTATTTCAAGTGTTTATTTCTGTAAATGTTGATGATTATGACTTACAGCCAATAAAAACCCAAAGGTCTTTATCTCAAAAAATGTAAATACAGAGGATAAAGGGTTTAAAACTGCACTGCTATATTTCACGAGACATCGCTAAATCACCTCTAAAGGTACTGTTACACACAACGATCTCGTTAACAATATCGGAACAAACGTCACGTGACCAACATCGTTCGTGCGTCCATGTTTACATCGATGGTGAGACATCACACGTCACGATAATTGAATAACTCCCGAGCGATCCAACGATCTTCAGATCCTTGGGAAAAGTGACTGAACTATGTTGCTTATTGTCCAGCTGCCGTCACACACCAACTAATACAATGATGTGAAGCTCCAATGTGGGCGTTCTGTGTCACGTAGGGCAGGATAGAGGCGTGCTAGGTTGTATTGGCAGGCAGCCACAAAACTGTGATTGGTGCGCACATCGGCCTGACCATTGGTCAGCCTGGCATGGGAACATGGCCACCACATTCCCTTGTTACCACTGGCAACATGACGCCAAGCGTGCGTGTCATTTTGTAGATGCCGCGGTACTGCAGACTGGCGTTATTAAAGACGACATGAATGACGCGTGTGCAAGTCGCCGGTGCATTACGAAAGTGGCATTGTGGCGTGTCCAAAATAATGGCCTGGGTGTGAGGATGCCCCCCTACACGTTACAGTAAGATCTATGTGCATACCCAGGGGACATTTTTAATATGCCCAAACATGTGTCCTTCCAGTTGTGAACAATGACAATCATGGAGGTTTGGCCTTCCCAGATATGTATATATGCGAACACACATTGCAATTACCTCGGAACACTAAACTGTAATTGGATTGCGCACGAGCGTTTCACAGCGCTACAACAACAGTGATCGCGACACACTATGCTTGATAGAACAAAATGTATGCTTGTTTTTCCTTTGACAACAGCAATGTGTCAGAACAGCCAAGAACAAATTGTTCAAATATGGCGCCTTGAAATGCACGACACATAACAGCCAATCGGAACGCTACAACATCAACCAATCGTCGTGCAGGGGGCGCGGGAACCACAGCGCCAAACCACGCCTGCGGGATGGATTTCTGCTTCCTTGCATTTCTGAAAGATATCCAACATCTTGCCTTCACACTGAACGATGTTGCTGATTGGAAGAACGTTAATTAGACGATGAACGACAGATTTCAGGTCCGGAGCACAAATCTGCAATGAGCGATACAACGATTTTTGATTCCGATATCAGACGTTTACACGCTATGATTAACAAACTATGTCGTTTCAACGATATGAAATCCGTGATGTTGCAATGATATCGTTAACGAGATCGTTGTGTGTAACGGTACCTTTAGTGACTCTACATAATATATAAGTTTCACTTTTTTTATTGAAATATATATATCAAATAAAGAGGCTCATTCCACAAATTTCTACCTTTGGAAAGTTTTTGTAAAACCAAAACAGTAATGAATGTTTTTGTTGATGTATTCCATTCAATCTATGATACGCAAAGTGGATTTCTTCTTTTACATAAATGTTAGTCTATACAGGAGTTTGCATCAGCATAGCTTAAATTAATACTATTTGTTTCCACCTAATATTAGGATAGTGAATAGAAATGAAATACGGTACTTTCACATAACCACCTGCTCGTTTTCTGCCTCTAAGCTTCTCTCTTAGTTGTAGATGAGCAAGGCTGTAATAATATTCCACCTGGGGCACGGAAAGTATATATATTATTTATTAACCTGACAACACTGTGCTGTGTTCAGCATTAAACTGTTTTGTTTCTTTAATAGAATGACCTTCTTAGCTGTCATGAACTAGGCAAGTGGCTCACTTTGTCTGTTGTCTGTAACAATGCAGTTTCAGATAACATCACCTTCATTGAGCCAAGTTCCTACTGAAGAATATAAACTGGAATAGCATAGAACACAGCAAAGAAATGCTAAACATTCAGAGTTGTATTTCTATACATATAACTGCAATTGTAAAACAACAAACTAATAGGAAAACTATTCTGAAATTCAAGCTCATAGAGGCTAGGGTCACACATCCAAATCCGCTTTTTAGAGCCCTTAGACAAACGGATCCGTCAAATTTAGGGTGCCAATTGTGTCCCCTGAGGTCCTGGACGTTTTTGGAAAATTTTTGGACTTAGGCTGTGGTCACAGTTGCCATGCGTTTTTTTTATTGATTTAACAAAACTCATGCTTTTTTTCATGTCAGCATGACTTTTGTAAGGTGTGTGATGGCTCCCTGCGTTTTTGGCTGCGTTTTTGAATCTGCACATAAAAATAGTGCTTGTAGTATTTTTTTGAGCGTTTTGAAAAACGCATGCGTTTTTGTAGAAAACGCAAGCGTTTTTATAACATGGGTTCCTATGGGAAACGAATGCAAAAACGCATGTACAATTAGTACCTTTTAGTGCCATTCAAAAACGCATGCGTTTCCCATAGGAGCCCATGTTAAAAAAACGCATGCGTTTCCGGAAACGCATGCGTTTTTTTAACATGGACTCCTATGGGAAACGCATGCGTTTTTGAATGGCACTAAAAGGTACTAATTGTACATGCGTTTTTGCATGCATTTTCCATAAGGCCCCTTATTAAAAAACGCATGCGTTTTTGGATATGCTCCAAAAACGCATGGGACAGTCATACATGCTTTTTGGCTATTAGGGCATGCGTTTTTTAACATGGGGGCCTATGGGTGCGTTTTTTACATGCGTTTTTGAAAACGCAGGTCTCCAAAAACGCATGTGAATAATGGTACTGTGACCACAGCCTTAGTCATTGTTTCACCAAAAATGGATATCAGTTAACGGATGGTGCCTATAGGTGCCCTTGCGTTAACGGATAGCTTCTCCATAGGGCCCCATGTTAAAAAAAAGGATCCATTTTTTGCAGCACCAA
>JARQOC010000005.1:415329578-415352049 GCA_033576535.1 Allobates femoralis | reverse complement strand
TCAGGACCCTAGCAGCCATGAGACAAAAGTGGACAAGGCCGCGTTTGATCAAGGCGAGTGGTCCCGGAATGAGGGACAGAAGTGCAATATGAGGAGAAGGGAGGTGATGTGTGCCGATGATGGACTCACATGTTGAGAATATCATGAGCCAAAAGGCCTGGATGGGCCTACAGTGCCACCAAATGTGTAGCATGGTGCCCGGCTCCTCGCCATATCTCCAGCACAAGTCCGACACTGAAGAGAATATTTTATGCAGGAGCGTGTGATACCTATACCATCTGGTCAGGATTTTGTAATTTGTTTCCTGAAAGCTGCAGGATATCGACATTTAATTGGTTAGTGTGCAGATTTTAGTTTGATCTGACTCAGATAAAATCACCCCCAGATCGGTCTGCCAAGCCACGAGAAATCCGGGACGGCAGGCGAGCCGGCATCTAAAATCACGTCACACAGGAGGGAGATAACGTGTGAAGGAGGGTCAGTCGAGAGTAGCAAGGTCTCAAATGTTGAGGGGGGTCTCCTATTCAAGCACTGGATAAACGTTCTCAGTTGGGAAATCTCCAACCAGGACCCTGGCCCCTCCATAGCACTCCCTGTCCCCGTGCCCTCCGCCAGCCACTCCACTACCTGAATTAGGCTGGGATCCATAGCAGCACTCCAGCTCAGAAGGGTCCATCTCCCAAACGCCGGGGGAAAGTCTGGGTTGTTGAGAGGGGACCCAACATAGATGGGCGGTTAGGGTCACAGTCTCCAACCCGCCATGTATCCAAGAAGCCCAGCACCACCTGTGTAATCAGGGGAACAGCACGGTCAGAGGACGGCTACTCCTTCACATCCATGGCACCCAGCGTAGTGGGGAAGGTGAAAGCAAGTTCTCAACCATCACCCACTGTTTGTGGTGCTGGCTGAACCTCCAGTCTAAGATCCTCGATAAGAGGGCAGCTTGGAAATGCACTGGAAGTTAGGGAGTCCCGCCCCACCCCTCCGTTTCGGATCAGTCAGTGTCGAGAAGCGGACCCGTGGCCTCCCGGTACCCCAAACAAATTTGCGTAGGGCGACTTTTAAGTGGTGAAAGAACTGGGGTGGGACGTCAGCAGGGCCGGTCTGAAATAGATAGAGAAATCTAGGTAGGATGTCCATCTTGATGGCGTTAATACGTCCAAACCAAGAAAGCTTGGTGCCGCTAAGTCTCTTCAGGTTGCGCAATGTGGATTGTAGAAGTGGGGTATAGTTAAGGGCGAATAGGTCTTTAGGGTCCTTAGGAATAGTGATGCCCAGGTACCTCAAACCTCCGTCCACCCATCGAAAAGAGAAGGAAGACCGAAGCCGATGCACCAGGGCATCTGTGAGTGTGAGATTCATCACCTCTGTCTTGGTGTAGTTTACTTTAAAGTTTGACACGTCTCCAAACCTCATAAACTCTTGTATGACGACCGGAAAAGCGACCAGGGGGCTTGAGACACAGACCAAAAAGTCGTCTGCATAAAGGGCCAATTTGAAATGGTCGTCTTGTATCTGCACACCTTCAATGTCCTTGGATCTCCTAAGTGCACATGCCAGGTGTTCCATCGCAATGGCATATAACATAGGTGACAGAGGGCAACCCTGTCGCGTCCCGTTAGAGACCCCAAAGGCAGGAGAGAGAAGCCCATTGACCCTTAGCCTAGCAGTAGAACCACAGTACAGCACCCGAATCTTCCCCATGATGACCGGACTCAAGCCTAACTGCTTCAGAGAGGCAAAGAGAAAATCCCAGCCCAGGCGATCAAATGCCTTTTCGGCATCGACCAAAAGAAGGCACGCAGGGAAGTTGTGACTATGAATCTGTGTCGAGTTGAGTAAGGTCTTGATGGTATTGTCTCTTGCCTCCCGATGCATGATGAACCCAGTTTGGTCACTATGGATGGAGGCCGGTAGAAGGGGTCCCAGTCTCGAAGCCAAGATCCTAGCGAAGATCTTCACATCAAGGTTCAAAAGGGAAATAGGGCGATAGCTGGCACAGGAGAGGTGATCCTTTCCTGGTTTTGGTATTACCGTGATTGTGGCTGCTAGGGTCTGAGGGGCAAAAGGGCAGGAATCGGAGATAGAATAGAAGAGAGATGTTAGTTGTGGTGCCAGTTCACGTGTGAACAGCTTGTAAAAGTTTGCCGAAAAACCATCAGGGCCCGGGCTCTTCCCATTGGGAAGTGCTGTGATGGTATCAGTCACCTCCAATTCCATGAAGGTGGCCTCTAAAATCTCTGAGTCCTCCTCCTTAATAGGGGGAAGTGGTGTATCCGCAACATAGTCTTCCACACATCGGCAATAGTCAGTGGGAGACATGTCAGCCAGAGGGCCTCTAAGGTTAAACAAAGATTTGTAGTAATCCCCAAACGAATCCACTATCTCTCGGGGCCCGTGAAGGAGTCTCCCTGTCTTTGACCTGATGGACGGAATATATGTGGAAGGTAGGGATGGGCGAATCTACTCGTTACTACTCGGTACTCGCCGAGTAGTAAGGGATTCGCCCGACTCGTTACACTGTGAGTAATCTCAGGGATTACTCGCAGTCAGTAACGAGTCCGCAGGGAGCGAAGGAAGAGAGGGGGGAGAAATGCTCCTTACCTCTCTTCCGGCTTCTGCTATGTGCTGTGTGCTGGGCTCTGGGACTTGCGGGCTGCGGCAGCTCCAGGGTCCTAGAGCCCGCCTACACAGAGATGTAGCAGAGCTGAGAGAGTTCTCAGCCTGCTCACTCCCTGTGCATAGATATGTATATGTATGCACAGGGTTGTGGCAGTGAAGATGTCGTTTTTGGACTACGTCGGACGTAAGAGGATTTTTGGAGTAAAGATGGAGTCTCTAATGTCTTTTTTGTTTTATTTTTAATAAAAAATTTTTCTCTGTGTTGTGTTTTTTTTTTTATATTGAGTACTGGAAATTCATGGCGGTCATGTCTAATATTGGCGTGACCGCCATAAATTTTGGGCTTAGGGCCAGCTGATAATACAAAGCTGGCCCTAACCTCTTTATTACCCAGCGTGCCAATGCCACCAGGGCCGCTGGTAGAGCGGGGTTCAGCACCAGAAGATGGCGCTTCAATGAACGCGCCATCTTCTGGGGCGGATGCGGGCTGCAATTTGCAGCGGGGGGTGCCCAGAAAGCTTGGGCATCCCTGCGCTGCGGATTCCAGCCCCCAGCTGCTTAGCTGTACCTGGCTAGACATAGAAATTGCGCGGAGCCCCACGCATTTTTTTTTTTATTATTTCATGAAATTCATGAAATAATAAAAAAAAGGGCTCGCCTATATTCTTGTGTCCGGCCAGGTACAAATAGGCACCTGGGGGTTGGGGGCAGCCCGTCGCTGCCTGCTGGATCTGGCTGGTTACAAAAATACGGCGAAGCCCACGTAATTTTTTTTTTTGAAAAATCTATAAAACAATCCTAAAAAAGGATTGCATCTTTACTAACCCCTCGACCATGGTGGAGGGGTTAATAAAGATGCAGTCCCTTTTATTTATATTGTTTTATGGATTTTTCAGAAAAATTTCACGTGGGCTTCGCCGTATTTCTGGAACCAGCCAGATCCAGCAGGCAGCGACGGGCTGCCCCCAACCCCCAGGTGCCTATTTGTACCTGGCCAGACACAAGAATATAGGCGAGCCCCCTTTTTTTATTATTTCATGAATTTCATGAAATAATAAAAAAAAAAATGCGTGGGGCTCCGCGCAATTTCTATGTCTAGCCAGGTACAGCTAAGCAGCTGGGGGCTGGAATCCGCAGCGCAGGGAGGCCCAAGCTGTCTGGGCACCCCCCGCTGCAAATTGCAGCCCGCAGCCGCCCCAGAAGATGGCGCGTTCATTGAAGCGCCATCCTCTGGCGCTGAACCCCGCTCTTCCAGTGGCCCTGGTGGCAATGGCTCACTGGGTAATTAAGGGGTTAGGGCCAGCTTTGTATTATCAGCTGGCCCTAAGCCCGAAATTTATGGCGGTCACGCCAATATTAGACATGACCGCCATGAATTTCCAGTAATCAATATAAAAAAAAAACACAGAGAAAATTTTTTATTAAAAATAAAACAAAAAAGCCATTAGGGACTCCATCTTTACTCCAAAAATCCTCTTCCGTCCGACGTAGTCCAAAACGCAATCTCAGCTCTGCTACTTCCCTGTCTGTACTTAGACAGACAGGGATGTAGCAGAGCTGAGAACTGACTAAACAGTCAGGATTCAGCTCAGGGCATTAGGACCTGAGCTGAACTCTGCTGTCAGCCAGACTCGCTCTGCTCCGGAGATTCCCGAACAGTGACGCAAGTTAATTTATTCACTGCTCTTGTCACCATTCGGGAATCTCCGGAAACAGAAGCAGAGAGACTCGGGGAGCGAGTCTGCGGCTGAGCGCGGCAGCGGCGGCGGAGGCAGGGGTAAGTAGCCGGCCGGGCCGGTGCACCCCCCCTCTCCCCCCTCACCCCCCTGACCCCCCTTCCCCCCTCCCCCCCTTCAATCTTTTTTTTTTTTTTTATTATTCTTTAAAAGCCAGTGGCTTTTTGCCGCTGGCTTTAAAAGAATAACATGGGGATTTGCAGGTTTTTCCTCTGCTGCCAGACCCCTTACAGGGTCCGGCAGCAGAGGAATCGCTGCAATACTCGCCTCCCCATTCATTTACATTGGACTCGCTAGACTCGCAACGAGTAGCGAGTCCTGGACTCAGACTCGTTACAGTCTAGCGAGTCCGAATAATTTAGCATTCGCCCATCTCTAGTGGAAGGGAGTCGTGGGTGAAGAAATCTAGCCAGCGCTCTCCCTGGTTTGTTTGAGAACTTGTACAAATATTTGCGGAAGCGATCTTGTTGACGATTGGAGGCCGAGTCCATTATGGCGCGAAGGTCAGTACGGGCCTTGGTGAGTTCAGTGAGGAGTTGTGTGATTTGCGATTGTTTGTGTTGTATCTCCAATTGATGGATAGAGGTCATCAGGTCTGTGACTGCTCAAGCTTCAGTCTGGCCCCCTGTTGAATGAAGATCCCCCTGATGACTCCCTTTAGAGCCTCCCATCTGAAAGGGAGGGCAGTAGGGTCAGACTCATGGTTAGTCAGGAATTCCGCAATTGCAGATCGTACTGCCGACTGAACAGCCGGTTGCTTCAGGAGCCCGAGTTGAGGGACCAGGTCCAAGGGAAAGAAAGATCGGAGCGTGATCCAACCAGATTGTGGGATCAATTTCAACAGTAGGATCTGCCAATAGGAGTTTATGACTGATCAAATAAAGATCTAATCTACTGTACATGTCATGTACAGCAGAGTAGTAAGTATAGTCCCTGGCCCTCGGGTTCAGCAGCCTCCAGACGTCGACCAGTCTGATGCCAAGAAGTTTAGATTTCAGGATCTCAAGATGAGAGGCGAGTACAGAGGATCTGCAACTGCAGGAGTCCAGATCGCGATCGAATACAAAGTTAAGGTTGCCCCCTAGTACCACCGAGCCCTCTGTGAAGTCTGTCAAGTTATGTAGATAGGTCATCAGTCTACGGGTTGGGTCCTCGTTAGGAAGGTAAAGGTTGGCAATTGTTATGATATCTCCAGCTATCTGCAGCTTCAGGAAAACAAATCTGCCACAAGGATCTATTTTGGAGTCCATCACCTGCGCCATTAAGGAATTGTGGATGGCCACACTAACCCCTTTAGATTTCGCCTCCGGATTAGGGCTATGTAACCATTTATTAAAATATTTATGCTTTATAGGTGGGACTTTGTCGGACCTGAAGTGCGTTTCTTGCAGAAGAAGAATGTGCACACGTTTCTTATGCATATGTGTGAGAACCTGGGATGTATTGAAGCCTCTGATGTTTAATGAGCAGATATTAAGTCTGGACATGTTGGCGTTCGGGTGGGGTGGGGGGGGGCGCGATTCAGGAAAAGATTAAGAGGCAGAAACAGAAAAGGAAATAGAATCAGAGTAGTAAAGAAAGAAGTATAAGGGACTGGAACTCTAATTCCTGTCCCAAAGGCTGCCAGGTTAAGGAACCTACAGACCAAGAAGACTAACAGAGTGAACTCTGTGGTGTGTGTCTAAGACACTCCCTACATGTGGGGTGACTGGAACACATCAACAGGACCGTGCGCCCAAGTCCCAACCACAGCCCTATCTGAGCTCAGGCGACCCAGACAGGAGGATAATGATACTTGGTATAACAACATATATGAAAAACACTACTAAAATGACAATGTGCAATCAAACGAATAGATGCAGCCAAGAGTCAAAAAAATCATTGACCATTTGGTCATTGGGGAAGGGGGGGGAGAAACAGAGGGGAGGGTGGGATCAGGAGGGGATGAGACAGGGTTATTAGGTAGACGGTCAACGAAGGGAAGGGGGTGTGGAGGACGTGGAAGAGGGCACTAGGAGGGTGGAAGGAAAAAGGGGGGAAAGAAGGGTCAACAAACGGGGGGACAACCCGTGGCAGGGCCCAGCCGCAGGCCGTCGCTGATACAGGGGCAGATAGGCAAGGGCCACTGTCCAGGGGCGGTGATGATCCCATCTCCAATCAGGGTGTAGGGACGAGGAGGAGAGATCCCCAGTCTCGTGTTTAAAGGTATGTCGTACTTTGGAGTCCAGATTTGACATTGACCCATATAGGAGGCCCGATCCACAGCAAATCAATCAGAAACAAGACATGTGGATTCAGGATACAACTGCAGGTCTTGCTGAGCTGTGTTTGGGGCCCCTCTTCCTCTTTCGGGCCTCATCAGAGGAAAGCTGTTGGGTAGCCCCTGGGCCCTTGAGGAGAAAGGTGGACAATTGGGGCCAGTTCATGATGGATATCAGAGGCAGTTCAAGTGCCTTACTGAACTCCGGGTGTCCGCCGGGGATCTAAGGATCTGCGTCTCCGAGCCCCTACGGACCTGGAGCTGGAAAGGGAAGCCCCAGGAATAAGGTATCGCTCGCCATCGGAGAAGGTCAAGTAGGGGGCGTAGGGCCCGGCATTTGGCAAGAGTAATAGGCGACAGGTCTGTTAGGAGTTAAATGGGCACGCCATTAAGATTAATGGAGTCGGATTCCCTTGCTTTCCTCATTACTTTGTCCTTGAGTTGGTAAAAGTGTATCCTGCAGACAATATCCCTAGGTCGCGATGGGTCATCACGTTTGGGGCCCAGAGATGTATGTGCCCTATCCATCTCGATGTGGTCATCCTGGGATCTATCTAGCAAAGAGTTAAATATGCGTAGTAGGAATTGGGTAATATCTCGTGGAGCCACTGTCTCCGGTACGCCCCGCAGCCATATATTATTCCTCCTGTTCTGATTTTCGGCATCTTCTAGCATGTCTAACAGTGTTGAAATTCTGCTCATGCTGATCCAGCCTTTGTTGTTGCTGCTTCACTAGGGAGGAAAGGTCAGCCACCTCCTGGACCACTGTTTGCACGGAACTCTTAATTTAGAGGTATCCTCTTTAAGAGAGACGATTTCTGATCTTCAGACAGCCTCCAACCTTTGAATATACCCCTCCATATCGTCCTTGGTGGGGAAGAATTGCATCCTGGCTCTGATGTCGTGTAAATCGTCTGCCTGGGAGGGAGGGGGGCCACTGTGCAGGGAGCCGAGAGGGGGCCCTGGGTCAAGGTGATCAGTAGGCTGGGGGTCGCTGCGGCTACCTGAGGGAGCATTACCATGGTCAGTGGCAGGGGCAGGGAGCTCTCTTGGTGTACTGAGACCCAGTTCAGATATTAGAGCGGTGGCACTGGGCAGCTCTGAGCGTGCACCCCCCCTGTCAGCAAACTTTGCTGCAGCAGCGTCTCTCTCCTCATGTGTAGGGGAGGGGGAGTGAGGTGAACATCCATCCCGCCTCCTGCCTCCTGTAATGGCACTGACTTCTCCTCTACCACCAGCACTACCTACAGAGTGAATATAGCAGTGCCTGGTGACAAAAGCAGATGTCGCAAAAGCATGGTCTGGTGGATATGTAACAGCTTGTTAGCAGGATTTACAAGTTTGCAGTTACATAGAAGGACTGCAAACTTTTATCCCCAACTTGGACAACCCCTGAAAACAAGTTTATGTGACTAATCTATAATATAATTGTCTAACGGCCACTTCTGTCTGAGGCTGAAATCGCTCGCCAGAACTCAATGGTCGCCAGCAGCTGCGGCGGCCAATGATCACCGCGTATGCAAAAGAGCTGCGTGTGCAGGTCTGCGGCTCGCCAGCCGGGAGATGACTGACATCAGCCGGTCATCTCTCAGCTGGCGAGTCGCTGACCTCTGTGTAGCAGTAGCTGAGCCGCGGCTACCTGCCGCACAGAAGTCCGTGGAGAGCCAGCCGGGTGATGACCGGCGTCAGCCAGTCATCTCCCGGCTGGCGAGCCGCTGACCTCTGTGCAGCAGTAGCTGAGCCGTGGCTACTTGCCGCACAGGGGTCCGTGGTGAGCCAGCCGGGAGATCCCGAGCGGGATTGAAATCCCCAACCAAGCCGCACTACATCCCTGATTGGTCGCCACGGCTGCGGCGACCAATCAGTGAAGCGGCTCGGCTTGGTGCGCGGTTTTGAATGCAACCAATCAGTGGCGTAGCATTCAAATCGTGCACCAAGCCACGCACCACATTTCTCATTGATCGCTGCGGCAATCAATGAGAGACGCGGCATTCAAGCCGTGCGCCAAGCTCAATCTGATTGGTGGCCGCACTTAGCGGCGACCAATCAGAGAAGTGGCGTGCGTCATGGCGCCATATTTAAAATACAATGTGCGCCGCTCAGTGTAATCCAGACCAATCAGAGAAGTGGTGCTCAGTGTATTTTAAATATGGAGCCAAGGCGCGCGCTGCTTCTTTGCGCGCGCCGACCAATCAGAGAAGCGGCATGCGCCATGGCGCCATATTTAAAGTACACTGAGCACCACGTCTCTGAACGCGCCGACCAATCAGATTGAGCGCTGCAGCACGGGATGCCTGTGTCAGTCCTCACTGTCACTCTTGCATTCTAATCATGAAACAGAAGGCTCAAGATGGCCAGCGCTCATTGCCTGAGCCAATCCTGAGTCCCCTGTTTCATGAATGGAATGCAAGACTGAAAGTATGGACTGACACAGACATCTCGCTCGGCAGCGTTCAATCTGATTGGTTGGCACTGAATGCGCCGGCCAATCAGAGAATCGGCTCGTGCCATGGCGCCAGATTTAAAATACACTGAGCACCGCGTCTCTCATTGGTTGCCGTAGCGGCCAATGAGAGACGCGGAATTCAAACCGTGAGCCAAGCCACGCTAATTCTCTGATTGGTCGCTGCGGCTGCAACGACCAATCAGTGCAGAGGCGCGACTTGGCGGGAAATATGAATCCCGTGCCGCTGATTGGTTGCTGCTCTCAGTAGCGACGAATCAGCGGCTCGGGATTCATATTTCCCGCCAAGCCGTGACACTTTGCTGATTGGTCACTGCAGCCGCGGCGACCAATCAGAGAAGTAGCGCGGCTTGGCGCACGGTTTGAATTCTGCATCTCTCATTGGTCGCTACGGCAACCAATGAGAGACGTGGCGCGCGGCTTGGCGCGTAATTTGAATGCTGTGTCATATTGTAACGCAGTTCACTACTGTTTACAAGGCTGTCAGTCACTGTGACGAACTTCTCTCCTGTCTACAAGGTCTATCAGTCAGTGTGATGAACTTCACTCCAGTCTACAAGCCTGTCAGTCAGTGTCACAAATTTCACTCCTGTCTATAAGGCTGTCAGTCAGTGTGACGAACTTCACTCCTGTATACAAGGCTGTCAGTCAGTGTGATGAACTTCTCTCCTGTCTACAAGACTGTCAGTCACTGTGATGAACTTCACTCCTGTCTACAAGCCTGTCAGTCAGTGTCACGAATTTCACTCCTGTTTATAAAACTGTCAGTCAGTGTCACAAACTTTACACCTGTCTACAAGGCTGTCGGTCAGTGTGATGCAGTTCACTCCTGACTACAAGGCTGTCAGCCAGTGTCACAAATGTCACTCCTGTCTACAAGGCCGTCAATCAGTGTGACAAAGTTCACTCCTGTCTATAAGGCTGTCAGTCACTGTGACTCCTTCACTCCTATCTACAAGGTATGTCAGTCAGTGTGACATTCTTCACTCCTGCCTACAAGGCTGTCAGTCATAGTGTGACGAACTTTACTCCTGTCTACTAGGTCCGTCAGTCAGTGTGACGTCCTTCACTCCTGTCTACAAGGCTGTCAGTCAGTGAGACAAAGTTCACTCCTGTCTATAAGGCTGTCAGTCATAGTGTGCTGTTCTTCAGTCATCTATTATATAATCACGAATGGGTTTTTTGCCCCTTTTGAGTCCGCTCACGCTGCGAGTCAGTGTCGTTATGTGGATACGCCCGAAGCATTGGCCGCGCAGCGGCCATTGCGAGCAGTTCTAAGGCGACTTGCTATGCCCGCGCAGTGGGCATGGCGAGTCGCCTTAGCAGCGCGAAGCATTGGCCGCGAAGCGGCCATTGCGAGTCAGAGACTCGCTCTGCTAGAATCCCGATGCATGTGCATCGGGCACCCAGCTAGTATATACATATTCTAGAATACCCGATGCGTTAGAATCGGGCCACCATCTAGTTAGGATATAAAATACTAATAAAGTAAATGGCACAAGGGTGTTATTTACTAAAACATTTTGTGAGATGCAAATTTGGTATCTATAGTAATTAGTGAACACTCAATGATTTAAATATGCAATGGTTATAATTTTTCTGCAATGAAAAGAAATTATATTACCTTAATTTATAGTAACCAAGATGCTTGTAATCCAGTTAGGTAAGCTAAATTTCATATCAAAGAGCCCAGAAATAAAGATAGAGTTGTAAAATTGGAACATAACCATAGTTTACACATATAATGTGCTCGTAAAAGATGCAAGCATAGAAGAGCCATTCTGCTAGAATGAGCCCCAAACTATCCCTCCTGAATAGATGTATAAAATTTATGCTTTCTAAAAACTTGCAGTAATATAATTTAGTTATACATACTTAGAATAATACACATCCACGTATTTGTAATGTTCATCATTTATTCCACACTTCAGAATATTGTTAATTTTGATAGCAGTTTCCCGTACAATTTCTCAATTTGAAACACTCTGACTTAAGATACAGCCTACCTGAAGCACAATATATATTAACAAACGAAAACCGACAGTCCTTTTTAAAATCGGGTCACGAAGATTAGCAGTTCCAATTGTCTTGAAGGGCAGCTACATTAACAGAAACTAAAGAGACATCGTGGAGCCATTACTTAGCTGACTGTGAAAGTTTGAAACTCATTGTCAGGTCAGTAGGGACAGAATAAAATGGAGATTAAGGGCCCTTTCACATCAGCGTTTTTTTAAATTTGCGGCAGATGCGGTGAAAAAACCGCATCTGCCGCAACTGCCGCATAACGGTTCCACTTGCGGCACGGTTGCGGTTTTTTCCATAGGAAGTATAGGGGCACTTGCGGCAGATGCGGCAAGTGCGGTATTGCACTTGCGGCAGGTGCGGCAGAGAAAAAAACCGCAGTAAGCCGCGGTTTTTTTCTCTGCCGCACCTGCCGCAAGTGCAATACCGCACTTGCCGCATCTGCCGCAAGTGCCCCTATACTTCCTATGGAAAAAACCGCAACCGTGCCGCAAGTGGAACCGTTATGCGGCAGTTGCGGCAGATGCGGTTTTTTCACCGCATCTGCCGCAAATTTAAAAAAACGCTGATGTGAAAGGGCCCTAAGACACAGAGCACAAAGACCTAGAGAGGTGAGAAACCTTGGTTTTAATCATTGAATGGTAACTTATAGTTTGTGAATATCAACTGAAGAAGTAGAAGAAAAATTTTCTTGTTGGTGAAATGAAGAAATATGTCATGTGTAGAGGGATTGAGTTCATGGAACCCTTTAAAGCCGTTGGTAATGATAAAAACCACAGTCTGAATGAGCGTTGGGGGCACATGGACATCCTAAAGAAGGATCCCACTCCTACAAATTAAATAGAGAGAATAGTTGGAATGACCACAGTTTCCTCTGGCAATGTCAACTAATCACCAAGGAGTTTATATGTCAGACGTGCTCTAACTTACTACAAATAAAGCTTACTTCAGGAGCTGTCTTGTTGCACATATAAAAATAGGTTATAAAGATGGATGGAGATATTGCGCCGCCAATAAAAAGCAGATGTCAGTCCGAGTAGAAGAAGGAGCCTTTATTCCTACGCGTTTCATGATTGGCGGCGCGATATCTCCATCCATCTTTATAACTTATTTTTACCTGACCCACAGGTGGTTCGCTGCAGCCTTAGGCGTCTGTAGTGGTTATGTCACACACAACCACACAAGGTGAGCTTACTTGCCAATATATCTATATCCTTGTTTAATCGGTTAAGACCCTATGTGTGCTGTTTCTTTCCTCTAGTTTCTCCACGGTTCTTGTTGCACATATAATCATATCATATCATATTACTTTGAGGTTAACTGAATTTGCCTTGAACATCACAAAAAAGATATTTTCCAAAATCTAAATTATTTGTGATTTGATTAGCGCTACTCAAGCAGAATGGTGTCTGGCCACCATTTTTCTGGCCTCTAAAGGACTTCCAAGGGGTTAAATTATAATAAAAATATACTCCTCTTCAGCTACACTGAACTGATCAGGTTATCTTCCTTGATCAGCTTACTTTTGCCATCTTCACTGGTCATCTTTGTAGTCTTCTGTAGCCTGGCAGCCATATTGTTTCCGGCACTGACAAGAATGTGAAATCAGCACTGGAGTCAACAGAGATAGCAGATGCCAGAAGATGACAAACTGGCCTAGTAAAGATTGGTGATCACGCAGAAGAAATGAAATAGATCAAATTAGAAATATGAGGTGGACCAATCTGTAAAACCTATCACTAACAACTGGTGCCTTTCCCTCATGCTTTAAATCTGCCTTGATCACACCACTTCTCAAAAAACCCTCACTTGACCAATCTTCTGTGTATAGCTATTGCCATATATCTCTTCTTCCCTGTGCTTCAAACTACTGGAAGAGCCTGTCCATCTGGAACTATACTCCCACCTGTCCTCCTGCTCCCTCTTTGACTGATTACAATTTGGCTTCCAACCGCATCATTCAAACAAAACTGACCTAACTAAAGTAACCAATGACCTACGTACCACTGAAACCAAACAACACTATTCTTTCCTTCTCTTGAATCTGTTCTCTGCTTTTGGTACTGTGAACCATTCCCCCTTGCTACAGATTCTCTTTTCTCTTGGTATTACAGACTTAGCCCTATCATGGATTTTTTTCATACCTAACAGACCAGACTTTCAGCGCCACCCCTTCTCACAGTACCTCCTCATCTTGCTCTTTGTCTCCCAGTGTCCCTCAAGGTTCTTTGACCTCTGCTGTTCTCAATCTATACCTTTGAGCTGGGAAAGCTCATAAAGTCCCAAGACTTTCAATTTCACCTCTATTCTGACAACACATAGATCTACCTCTCTGGACCTGATATCATCTCCTTACTAAACAGAACCCCACAATGTCTGTCTGCTACTACATCCTTCTGTTCTGTTCGATGTCTAAAACTGAACATGGATATAACAAAATTCATCATGTTTCCTCCATCTCACTCTATCCCTCCACCAGACCTAAGAATCAAAGTCAACGGCTGCTCACTCTCTCTAATCCCGCATGCTTTCTGCCTTGTAGTAACCCTTGACTCCACTCTCTCCTTCATACCACATATTTAAGACCTTGCCACCTCCTGCTCTCCAAATCAAAAATATTTCCTGGATCCATATATTCCTTAACCAAAAATCTGCAAAAGCACTAGTACATACCTTCATCATCTGCCTTGACTACTGCAACCTCCTATTCTCTGGCCTCCCCTCTAGCACTCCTTTATCCTTTTAATCTATCCTTAACTTTCCTGCCTTACTAGTCCATCTGTCTCTTTACTATTCCCCTGCCTATCCTGTCTGCCAAGCACTTCACTGGCTTCCCATTACTCAGGGACTCCAGTTCAAAACTCAAACCATGACATACATTGCCACCAGCAACATGTCTCCTCTATATATCTGTGATATGATCTCCCGTACTTACCTACATGCAACTGCATCCTCACAAGATCTCCTTCTCTACACTGTGTACAGAATTATTAGGCAAGTTGTATTTTAGAGGATTATTTTTATTATTGATCAACAAATATGTTCTCAATCAACCCAAAAGACTCAAATATCAAAGATTAATATTTTTGGAAGTTGGAGTGTTTTTTTTTTAGATTTGGCTACCTTAGGAGCATATCTGATTGTGCAGGTAACTATTACTGTGCAGAATTATTAGGCAACTTAATAAAACACAAATATATTCCCATCTCACTTGTTTATTTTCACCAGGTAAACTAATATAACTGCACAAAATGTAGAAAAAAACATTTCTGACAAGCAAAAACAAAAAAATTTGTGACCAATATAGCCACCTTTCTTTATGATGACACTCGACAGCCTTCCATCCATAGAATCTGTCAGTTGCTTGATCTGTTTATGATCAACATTGCGTGCAGCAGTCACCACAGCCTCCCAGAAACTTTTCCGAGAGGTTTTACTGTTTTCCCTCCCTGTAGACCTCACATTTTATGATGGACCACAGGTTCTCTATGGGGTTCAGGTGAACAAGGGGGCTATGTCATTATTTTTTCTTCTTTTAGACCTTTACTGGCCAGCCACGCTGTGGAGTAGTTGGATGCATGTGATGTAGCATTGTCCTGCATGAAAATCATGTTTTTCTTGAATGATACCAACTTTTTCCTGTACCACTGCTGAAGAAGTTGTCTTCCAGAAACAGGCAGTAGGTCCGGGAGTTGAGCTTCACTCCTTCCTCAACCTGAAAAGGTCGCACAAGTTCATCTTTGATGATACCAGCCGATACCACTACCCTACCTCCACCTTGCTGGCATCTGAGTCAGAGTGGAGCTCTCTGCCCTTTACTAATCCAGCATCTGGCCCATCCATTTGGCACATCAAGAGTCACTCTCATTTCATCAGTCCATAAAACCTTTGAAAAATCAGTCTTAAGATATTTCTTGACCCAGTCTTGATGTTTTATCTCATGTTTCTTGTTCAAAGGTGGTCGTTTTTCAGCCTTCCTTACCTTGGCCATGTCCCTTAGTATAGCACACCTTGTGCTTTTTGATACTCCAGTAACGTTGCAGCTCTGAAATATGGCAAAACTGGTGGCAAATGGCAGCTTGGCGGCTTCACGCTTGATTTTCCTCAATTCATGGGCAGTTATTTTGCACCTTTTTTGCCCGACACGCTTCTTGCGACCCTGTTGGCTATTTGCCATGAAACGCTTGATTGTTCGGTGATCACGCTTGAAATATTTGGCAACTTCAAGATTGCTACATCCCCCTGCAAGACACCTCACAATTTTGGACTTTTAAGTGCCCTTTAAATCTCTCTTCTACCTCATTTTGCCTAAGGAAAGGCATTTGCCTAATAATTAAGCACACCTTATACAGGGTGTTGATGTCATTACACCACACCCCTCCTCATTACAGAGATGCAGAACACCTGATTTACTTAATTGGTACTTGGCTCTCAGGCCTATACACTTTGGAGTAGGACAACATGTATAAAAACTATCATGTGATCAAAATACTCATTTGCCTAATAATTCTGCAAGCAGTGTATACCCCTCTTATCGGCTCTTCCCACAACTGCATACAAGATTTCTTCAGTGCATCCACCATGCTCTGGAACTTTCTACCCCAACACATCAGACTCACACCAACTGTGGAAACCTTCAAAGAGAACCTGAAGACCCACCTCTTTTGTTAAGCCCACAACCTGCATTAACTCTCATAATAATAATAATAATAATTAAGCATTCCATTGGAATACTTTTTTTTGGCAATTATGAAAGAAACTCCCCTGCAGTGGGCAGCACAGAACACTGTATCTCTTTATCAAATCTAAGTTGTAGATTACTGTTAAAACAACAGCTCGATCACTGCTCGTTCTCCGTCTTATGTTAAAACACATCTCCAGCAGTTCAACCCCCTAAATGCTGCAATCAATAGTGAATACAGCATTCAGGTGGCTGGGAGAGGAGCACGCTCCTCTGCCAAGTGATCGGGACCCCTGTGACGTGATCATGGGGACCCGATCGCTGCCATTGTAATGACAAATTCCAGGTTACCGAGCTACGGAAAGCATCATTCCAATGGATTATAAGAGCAATCAAGACAATAAAAGGTGATGTCCCATAAAGGCACTAAGTAAAAAAATAAAACTCCACAAAAAATAAGGAGCTAAAAAAATTAAAAGCATATGATATAATATCAATAAATACAAACATTTATGGAAGAAAAACAAACAAAAAAGTACATATTTGCTATCACCTTGTTCAGAATGACCTGCAGTATAAAACTGTAACACTAGTTAACTCCTTAAATAAACACCGTAAAACAAATATAATATAAAATGTGGCAAAACAATATGTTTTTTCATCATACAGCCAAAAAAAGTGAAATAAGATGCTATTAAAAAGTCACATGTAAATAAAAATAGAATCTCTTCTCACAAAAAATAAGCTGCCAAATGACTCCATCAGCAGAGAAATAAAAAAACTATAGCTCTCAGAATACAGCAATGCAAAAACAATTATATTTTCTATTAAATTGTTTTTATGGTGTAAAAGTGGAAATGCATAAAAAACTATATAAATAGGAATCTTTGTAATCATACTGACCTGAAGAATAAAGCTAAAAAAACAAACAATTCCTGAATTTCTGTTCCTTCTTGATTCTGCCTCACAAAAAGCGGAACAGAATGCAATAAAAAAATGATATGGCCCAGAATGATACTAATAAAAAGTCTTAATCCCAAATGGACGGTGCTTCTTGTCCCTCACACACTGCCAATAATAAACCAAGCCAGAACTCCATGAGGTAAAAGATGGTGCGCTTTTGTTCCCTCTTTTTAGTACTAACAAAAAGTCTAACTCATGCCATGAAAAACAAGCCCTCACTTAAATCTATTGGCAGAAAAATAAAAAAAACTATAGCCTTTAAATTTCAGTTATTTAAAAACCTTTATTTTATAAAGAAATAACTTTGTGTGATAGTAGCCAAACCTAAAAAAAAACTATACCCGTCTGGTATTGCTGTGATTTCATTGACCTGACAAATAAAGATGCCTAATCGCCTACCTTACTACCTTACTATCCCAAGGTGAACCACGTAAAAAATAGTAATACATCCAATTCTCCAACTGCTGCTTATTCGTTTATTATTCCTCCCAAAGATCGTAGTAAGGCTCTACTCACATTTATATGGCACTCTATGCTGAGCACTTACCCCAGGGATTACATGTAAATCTCTGAAAAACAAAATTCAGACAAAATTCCAAATGGAAAATTCACTGTAATGAGGCAAATGGAAACCCTTTGAACTCCCATCTAACCTGTGGTCTGGCAGTATCCATCTTTTTGCGCATCTCAATATCAGTTTTGACCACCTTTGAAAAAAGGACACTACTAAACAGAGGTAAAACAGAGTCCTGAGTAGCTCTGCTTTCTAATTTATGAATGGATTCATCATAGGTTTCATCTATATCATGTATTTCAGAGATGTAGCTGGAAACCCAAATGTAATTGGTCAGAAAAGAGTAGAGGATAAATGTGAACTGATTCAAAATGTTTTCTACCAAAATTACCACCATTATAGGGCGCGGGCTTAGCTACACTTAATTTACACTCCCATGCCAACAGGCCATGGTGACGTGGGGTGTGCAACCCAGGTGGTAATAGAATGTGGACCCATTAGACCACAGGGGGGACCTGGACCTGCCTGGACTAGGGAAAGGCAGCGAATGGGGTCTGTAGCAGCTGAGCATGTGGGCAAGGTGGTAACAATGCAGGACTAGATAACACCACACAACTTCAGGAATTAAGAAACATAAAGTTTACTAAACAAAGTCACAGTACAAAATACAAGACATTACAATGCCAGGCTCCTGATCCCGCACATAAAGCATGGGAGACATCTCAGGTGGGCAGACATCTGGCAATGGTAAAAGGTCGTTATGGGTTGATGCAGTCCAGGGTCATCTAGCATGGGAATATCAGGAGAACTTCTCTCTCAGGTCTCAGGTGTAGCACTGGCACAGCAAGAGAACATCAGACACGGACCGCAGAAAGACATCATCACAGGATGGACCATAGGGAAAAGGTCGGACATCTGGATACAGGCACAACATGGAGAGCACAGGTCCAGGAACACCGACATGGAAGCTTAGGACATCAGCTCGTCAGATCCAAGAAACTGCAACCAGGAAACCAGGCTGGAGGCTCCCCAGGAACATGGAGGAGGTTCTTATCCAGGAACACGAGCGTGACCAACTCTGAAACACGGGCTGGACCACCAGGACCATAGACTGGACATTTGGACACAGGCTGAACATCTAAGACAAGGCAGGACATCTGGTCTCGGGACATCGGACATGGCTCCAGGCAGTTAATGTCAGGACATAGGCAGGACATCAGGGACACTGGACAGCAGTCATCAGGGACACCAGACAGCGGTCATCAGGGACACCAGGCACCAGGTAGTGGTCGTCAGGTTCCAGGCACTAGAAAGGGGTTATCAGGCTCCAGGCACCAGGCAGCAGTCATCAGATTCTAAACTTCAGATACAACCCGGAAAGGAATTCAAGTGGTATGGTGGGAGCACTGCAGGAGTGGACAGAAGCTGCATGACATGGTGTACTACAGAAGCGGACCGGAACCAAGCAGTGTGAGTAAAGCATAACAGTGCAAGCACACCAAGCATAGACCGGAACTGAGAAACACATGCACCACCAGAGTAGACCAGAGATGGATGGTTAGCAGAGAATAGTAGCATGAGCACAGTGTAGTAGATGCTCATCAGGAACTCCGGACTCCATCTTCAATAGACAAACACAGGTTTATTCTAAAGACACTGGTTACAGGAAACTCACAGACACTGGGTATATAGTTCAAAATACAGAGGGACTTCAGGAAAATCACACAGCAAAAATCCACATTCAAGGACAAGGACTTTGGTACCAACACATAGACAGGATGGGTCCAAGGACAAAGACATCAGCTTTCCCAGAACTTGTAGCATGGAGAACAGGAGCTGTAGAAAAGGCAGACCAGGAGCAGCATGATGGACCAAACACAAATGGCTAGGTTCTCTAATCTAATGAGAAGCTCTGGTGATGCCCAGCAAGGAAAATTAAGTTTAAAGGGTTCCTGTCACCTCCAAAACACCTCCTAAACTACCAAAACATGTCCCTGCAGCAAATTATCACTAATCTCACACTCCTTTTGTCTCCTAAAAGCATCCTGTGTAAGTGCATAAAAACGTTTTAATACTCCCTCATTAGGGATTATAATTAGCAGGGGCTATATTCTTTAGCCCTTAGGGCGTGTTGTTTTGCAGCCTGAATGATCCAACCTCTCTATGCAGCTTCTGCTTTGATGTGTAACTGAAGGCAGGACAAATGATTTCTGTGAGTGACAGAGAGGGGGGAGGGCAAAGCCTGCACAAGCAGAGCAACACAGACAGAGAGGGCTGGATCCTCGAGGCTGCAAAACTACACACCCTAAGGGCTAAAGAATATAGCCCTGCTAATTATAATCACTAATGAGTAAGTATTAAAACGTTTTTATGCACTTTCACAGGATGCTTTTAGGAGACAAAAGGAGTGTGAGATTAGTGATAGGATGTTGCAGGGACATGTTTTGGTAACTTAGGAGGCATTTTGGAGGTGATAAGATCCCTTTAAATAAGAGCTGACCCTCAGCTATAGGCTGGGGACAGCAATTCAAGCACACACACTTCTTCTAATAAAAGCAGGGAAGGTGTAGCCCTGCATACGCTAGCATAGACAGAAACAGCACAGCCACCACAGGAACTGAGGCCTAGGGCACCTGGCAGCGTCTGCAAGCTTGGACACATGTGGAAAGTCATGCACCAGCTGCAGAGGACCTCGCAACCTGCTGATAGCTTACACAGGGGCAGCCAGGGACCGCACATGCAGATAGTCAAGCAGCGGAGCAAAGACTCTACCAACATGAATACGGCTATGCAGCAGAGCCGGGAACCAAGCAGCATCCATACAGGTAACATACTGCAGTATCCCAGTTAGGAGGGAAGGAGCATTGGATAAGAGCACCGACATGCACAGAATCGCTTGGAAAACAATGTACAAACAGACCGGCGTTACAACCACCAATAGCATTTAACTCAACACACAAAAAAACAACAAGTCCCTACTTAGGTCAGTCATCTGTTAATGGAATTATAGGAGCCTTCCACACATTACTGGCTCTGAAAAAGTGCAATGGCTCCTTGCGCCTCCAAAAGAAAATCAGCAAAACCTACTCTCCCAAATCCAAATGCTCCCCTGCCTTCTGAGCCCCACAATGTCTAAACCACAGTTAACGTCCGCATAGTTGGCATTGTTATAGTGAGGAGACCCAGCTTAATATATGGGGTGTGTGTGTTTCGAGAAACACAAGCTGGGCACTATGTATGTTCATAGTGAACTGGGCACTACTAGGGCCTATTTGCAATGTTTAGTTCTGCAACATTCACTGCATGGGTGTTTTAGGGCCCTTTCACATCAGCGTTTTTTGAAATTTGCGGCAGATGCGGTGAAAAAACCGCATCTGCCCCAATTGCCGCATACCGGCTACACTTGCGGCGCGGTTACGGTAAACGCCATGCAAAGTATAGGCGTACTTGCGACAGGTGCGGCAAGTGCGGTTTTGCACTTGCGGCAGGTGCGGTTTTTTCACCACATCTGCCGCAAATTTCAAAAAAAGCTGATGTGAAAGGGCCCTTACAGAGTTAAAATTGTCACTACACCCATATATAACCTAATTGAGGAGTATAATTTCCAAAATGCAGTGACTTGAGGAGGGTTTCTGCTGTTTTGGCACTTAGGAACTCTGAAAATGGAGTCTGAAAACTATTTTAGAAAAATCTCTGCTCCAAAAATCAAATAGTGCTCCTTCTCTCCCGAGCCTTTGGCATATGGCTAAACAGTACTGTATAGTCACATATGGGGTATTGCCATCTTCAGGAGAAATTGTTTAACACATTTTGGAGCCCTATTTTGCCTATTTGGTGTTATGCAAACAATAAGCCTTGGATTACAAAAGAATTGAAACATCTACTAAACAGGAAAAAAACAGCTTTTAAAAGGAAAGACAAGGAGGAAATGAAAATTGTACAGCGAGACTTAAAGGGGAAAATTAAGATTGCCCGTGAAGCATTCAGAATTAAATTGGAAAATAAATTGTTACACAACAACTCCAGAGAAGTGTGGGCTGGAATGAAGCTATTGACTGGGCTTAAGGCAAGGTCAGATCAGTGGGGTGGGGGGCTGATCATGGCTAATGAAATGAATGAGTTTTTCAACAGATTCAACAGTAAATGTGCGATGTCAACAGGGGAGAGGGCCGGGGAGCAACAAGCAATATCAACTGAGGGGAGGAAGTTAGAGACTTTCTTGATCTCCGAAAATGATGTGAGGGAACAGTTTAGTAAGCTGGTCATGGGTAAAGCAGCAGGGCCTGATGGTATCTGTCCACGTGTTCTCAGAGTGAGTGCAAATCAGTTGTGCACTGTCTTCCAGCACCTGTTTAACTGGAGCTTACAATCACAGAGAGTACCAGTTCTATGGAAGACTTCTTGCCTGGTGCCGGTTCCAAAGACTACCTTCCCGAGCTCCCATAACGACTATAGACCGGTGGCCTTAACATCACATGCGATGAAGTCCTTGGAGAGAATTGTACTTGCCTACTTGTGTCCGAGGGTGTCTGCTTTTACGGACCCCCTTCAGTTTGCGTATCGGCACAGTCTGGGGGTGGATGATGCTGTAGCGTATCTGCTACAAACAGTACATTCCTTTTTGGACAAAGATGGAACCACTGTGCGTGCCATGTTCTTCGATTTCTCCAGTGCATTCAACACCGTACAGCCACTATTATTACGTAAAAAGCTGGTTGAAATGGGGGTTGATGAGGGACTAGTGAATTGGATCATTGATTACCTGTCGGACAGGCCACAGTTCGTAAGGTTGGGGGCGGCCGTATCAGATAGTGTTCGGAGCAGTGTTGGAGCCCCTCAGGGAACGGTGCTGTCGCCATTCCTTTTTGCGTTATACACAGCTGATTTTCAGTATAAATCAGACCTTTGTCACTTTCAGAAGTACTCTGATGACTCAGTGATAGTGGGAGGTATTGAGAGAGGCCGGGGGGAGGAGGAATACAGAAGGGTGGTTTTGGACTTTGTTGGCTGGTGCCAGGCTAACCATTTAGAACTCAACGTAAAGAAAACCAGGGAGTTGGTGTTGAGTTATGGAAGGTGCATGAAGGATTGCTTACCTATCACTATTGATGGTCAGAATGTGGAGATGGTGGAGAATTTCAAATATTTGGGGGTTCACCTGGACAGCAAGCTTGATTGGAGGTGCCATATGGAAAAGGTTTGCAAGAAA